>JANJGN010000024.1:24145144-24195257 GCA_026770705.1 Isurus oxyrinchus
CCCCTTACTATCGAGTCTCCTACCACTATTGCTCTCACCCTCTTTCCCGCCCCCCACTCCGTGCCATGAGTGTGGTTGCACTCCCCAGAGGAACCTTCCACTCTTCACTCTCTTTTCCAACACAGGAAAACAGTTCTCGAGCGAGATGCACCTTGGGGATTTCCTGACTACCTGCCTGACACCTTTCTTCTGACTGATGGTCACCCATTCCCTCTCTGTCTGCACTTCTGTAAGCTTTGGGGTGACCACGTCTAAAAACATGCTATCCACGAAACTCTCAGCCTTGCGGATGCACCTCAGTGCCTCAAGTTCCGAAACTCGGAGCTCAAGTAGCTGCAGCTGGTGGCACTTCCTGCAGACGTGGTTGGTCAGAGCGCAAGGAGCATCTGGGACTTCCCACATGTTGCAGGCGGTACATAACATGGGGCTGAGCTGCCCTGCCGTGCCTCTAGTTGGGAAAAAACCCTTACTTTAAGTTAAATATAGTAAAAAGAAAAAGTTAAATTATTTATGGACTTTAAATAAAAACTAGAACTCTTAACTTTCCTTAGTTCAATCCATTTAATACTGGAGAAAAACACTTACCCCACTACTCACCAGTCAGTTCTCACCTTTGTGCTGACGTCACTTTTTGGAGCTTCCCCGCACTCACGCTGGTTCTGATCTCTCCAGCGCTGTCTTGTGATGTCACTCTTGATATTTTCATCAAGAACTAACAGCAGGACACACTTCCCAGACTGCTTCACCACGATGCTGACTGCAGGACACTCTTCCCAGACTGCTTCACTGCGATGCTGATTGCAGGATGCTGTTCCGAGAGTGTGTTTGGAGAGTGTAAAGGAGTCATGGTGCAACTCTGTAGAGCTATGATGATGTCACCAGGAACACCTAAGGAACGATATACTTGCTTTCGATGAGAGGGTTGTTTTGTGAAGAGAGATTGTGCAGACTGGGAATCTATTTCCTAGCAATTGGAAGAATGAGAAATGATCCCATTGAAACCTGTAAAATTCTTAGAAGGCTTCACAGCGTAGATGCTGAGAGGCTGTTTTCTCCTGTCTATCGAGTCTGGAATGAGAGAGTGACAGAATAAGGGTGTAGACATGTAGGACTGAGATTAAAAAAAAATTCTTCTTTCAGAGATTGTAAATCTTCAGAATTCTCTACCCCAGAGATCTGTAGATGCTCAGTTGTTGAACATGTTCAAGACAGACATCAATGGGCTTAAGGACTATGGGCATCAGACTGAAAAGTAGCATTGAAGTAGAAGGTCAGCTATGATTGTGTTGTGTGGTGGAGCACATTCAAGAAACCGAATGGCCTCCTGCTTCTGTTTTTTATGTTCTGAACCTCGGACCCTGCCCCATCTCCCTCAACCTCCCTTTCCTTTGTCCCCAGATCCTTACTGCCCCTCAGTTGCTCTCATTCAGTCGCTGCTCCTTGGATACTGCCCCCTTGGTCACTCCCCCTCGATTGCTCTCACTCAGTTTCCGCCCCTTGATATCTGTCACTTGGTTACTGCCCCTCTGCAACTCTCACTCGGTCGGTGCCTTCTCACAACGATCGGACTAGTTCCAGAAACCTCTGTCAAACAGGAACCTCCAAACAGAATATATTGTTTGTCATCGGTTACATTCCAAGTGACCTGAAGCCCTTTTATTCACTTGGTGCTGCAGTCACTGCTGAGCTGCTGGGCTCACTGTCCCCTGCACTTATTGAGGGCAGTTGGGGTAGCGAAAGGACAAATACAGTTAGGCTCATGGTACCACTTGGTTAAGGGAAATATCAGTTTCTGGTCGTGTGTGTGTGTGTCCCCTTTCTCTCTCACCCCCTTACCCACTCTCACTCCCCTTTTTTCTCTCTCTTTCTTTCTCCCCCTCCCTCTCTCTCCAGCTTTGCTCTCTCTTGCTCCCACACTCTGATGCCTGTATTGGGAAGATGCACACTGACAGCTCAGTGGTGCCTTTGCCAGTGTGCACAGCTCATTGCAATACCCTGTCACCATTCATTCCAGTAGCAAGGAGGAAATGACAGCTCTCTCAGCATTCGGAGCTTGCCTGGAGAGGGGCAGGGGCAGGGACTCCCAATAAGCAGGGCCTGACACTCAGGCTTTCATTGGGCCTCATAGGAGAACAGCAGTTTTGGGATTTTTAACCTGAAATTGTTGACCCCGTTCTATTCAGTTAACAGCAGGTTTGAAATTTGACATCAGTTCCATTTGTTGCTTTTCCTTAACCCTGTGTCAATCTTCCTTTCGCTATTCTCGTTTAACTTTCTCACTTCATCCTTTCCTTCACATTTCTCTCTCACTTTCTCCCCCGTCCCGCCCTGTCTCATGCTCGTCTCTCTCTATCTCTCTCTGTCCTCCCCCTCCTCTCTCTCTCTGCCCTCTCCTCTCTCTCTCTGCCCTCCCCTCTCTCTCTGCCCTCTCCTCTCTCTCTCTGCCTCCTCTCTCCTCTGCTCTCTCTCTGCCCTCCTCTCTCCTCTGCCCTCCTCTCTCGCTCTGCCCTCCTCTCTCTCTCTGCCCTCTCCTCTCTCTCTCTGCCCTCTCCTCTCTCTCTCTGCCCTCTCCTCTCTCTCTCTGCCCTCTCCTCTCTCTCTCTGCCCTCTCCTCTCTCTCTCTGCCCTCTCCTCTCTCTCTCTGCCTCTCTCTCTCTCCTCTCTCTCTCTGCCCTCTCCTCTCTCTCTCTCTGCCCTCTCCTCTCTCTCTCTGCCTCTCCCTCCTCTCTCTCTGCCCTCTCCTCTCTCTCTCTGCCCTCTCCTCTCTCCCTCAGCCCTCTCCTCTCTCCCTCTGCCCTCTCCTCTCTCCCTCTGCCCTCTCCTCTCTCTCTCTGCCCTCTCCTCTCTCTCTCTGCCCTCTCCTCTCTCTCTGCCCTCTCTCCTCTCTCTCTCTGCCCTCTCCTCTCTCTCTCTGCCCTCTCCTCTCTCTCTGCCCCTCCTCTCTCTCTCTGCCCTCTCCTCTCTCTCTCTGCCCTCTCCTCTCTCTCTCTGCCTCTCCTCTCTCTCTCTGCCCTCTCCTCTCTCTCTCTGCCCTCTCCTCTCTCTCTCTGCCCTCTCCTCTCTCTCTGCCCTCTCCTCTCTCTCTCTGCCCTCTCCTCTCTCTCTCTGCCCTCTCCTCTCTCTCTCTCTGCCCTCTCTTCTCTCCTCTGCCCTCCTCTCTCTCTCTCTGCCCTCTCCTCTCTCTCTGCCCTCTCCTCTCTCTCTTGCCCTCTCCTCTCTCTCTCTGCCCTCTCCTCTCTCTCTCTGCCCTCTCCTCTCTCTCTCTGCTGCCCTCTCCTCTCTCTCTCTGCCCTCTCCTCTCTCTCTCTGCCCTCTCCTCTCTCTCTCTGCCCTCTCCTCTCTCTCTCTGCCCTCTCCCCTCTCTCTCTGCCCTCTCCTCTCTCTCTCTGTCCTCCCCCTTTCTCTCTATCTCTCTCTCTCCCTCTCTGTGTCCCTCCCCCTCTCTCTCTGTGTCCTCTCTCTCTCTCTCTCTGTGTCCTCCCCCTCCCTCTCTCTCTCCTCCCCCTCTCTCTCTCTGTCCTCCCCTCTCTCTTTCTCTCTCTGTCCTCCCCCTTTCTCTCTATCTCTCTCTCTCTCTCTCTCTGTGTCCCTCTCCCTGGGCCCCTCACTGGCAATTTAACAGTTTCCCTGCTGAATAAATGGGGGCTGTTTGAAATTACACAGGAACCTTATGACTGGAGCTTTCTCTCTGAGTTCCCGGAATAGGCTGAGATTCCAGCTGTAAATAATGACTGACGGCTGAATGAAAATTTACATAAAAATTCCTGTGAACCAGTTGTGAGGCTGAGCCTGACTGAACAGGCCTGGATTGGGGGATGGGCCTCAGGCCCTCCTTGCCACTGTGGCTTGTTATATAACTCCCTAAATATTTTGTTCAGAGAATTTCCTGCTTTTAAAAAATCTAAACTTTCAAGCAACAAAGCAAGAGGCCACATTGAGTGCCTAACCTCCCATGGACTGGGATGGGCAAACCATCAAACACTTTACCCTCAAAAACACTGATCATATCCCATCTCCTTCACTGACGCTACTGTTTCATGAACTGTACCCCAGTGAGAGTCAGTGTGTGTGGGACCCGTACTCCAGTGAGTCAGTGTGTGTGGGACCTGTACCCCAGTGAGGGTCAGTGTATGTTGGAACTGTACCCCAGTGAGAGTCAGTGTGTGTTGGAACTGTACCCCAGTGAGAGTCAGTGTGTGTGGGACCCGTACTCCAGTGAGAGTCAGTGTGTGTGGGACCCGTACCCCAGTGAGGGTCAGTGTGTGTAGGACCTGTACCCCAGTGAGGGTCAGTGTGTGTGGGACCTGTACCCCAGTGAGGGTCAGTGTGTGTTGGAACTGTACCCCAGTGAGGGTCAGTGTGTGTGGAACTGTACCCCAGTGAGGGTCAGTGTGTGTTGGAACTGTACCCCAGTGAGGGTCAGTGTGTGTTGGAACTGTACCCAGTGAGAGTCAGTGTGTGTGGAACCCGTACCCAAGTGAGAATCAGTGTGTGTGGAACCCATACCCCAGTGAGGGTCAGTGTGTGTGGACTGTACCCCAGTGAGAGTCAGTGTGTGTGGGACTCGTACCCAAGTGAGAGTGTGAACTGTGACAAAGATGGGGAGCAAATCAGAATGAGGATATTTTAATGTTCTGATGTTTATCACTATATGTATGCGTACCTGGAGATTGCAGGCTCTGTGTTCAGTCCTGAGAACTGTCACTGTGGAAACGTTTTCCGAGATTTTCCGGCATATTGAAACTGAACAGACGGAGCCCCTGATCAAGATGTGTCTGTGACTAATGAAAGACTCGCGTATGAATTAGGAGCAGGATCAGTCACTCGGCTTAAAAACTTGCATTTGAGTAGGGCCTCATGTATGTCCCTAACTGCTTTACAACCAGTTCAGTGTTTTTGAACTTTAGTCGCTGACCTAGTGACTGAAACATATACGCCTCCTTTCATGCAGGAGGATATATGCCCAGAGAAACTCTTTGCGTGAATGTTGGCATATTTCCCAGAAAGTAACCTGAGGATTGGGTGCTTGTTTGGTGTTTGTGCGCTCTCTCTCTCCCGCGCGCTCGCTCTCTCTCCCGCGCGCTCGCTCTCTCTCCCCCGCGCGCTCGCTCTCTCTCCCCCGCGCGCTCTCGCTCTCTCTCCCCCGCGCGCTCGCTCTCTCTCCCCGCGCGCTCGCTCTCTCTCCCCCGCGCGCTCGCTCTCTCTCCCCCGCGCCGCTCGCTCTCTCTCCCCCGCGCGCTCGCTCTCTCGCCCCGCGCGCTCGCTCTCCTCATCGCTCTCCCCCGCGCGCTCGCTCTCTCTCCCCGCGCGCTCGCTCTCTCTCCCCCGCGCGCCTCGCTCTCTCTCCCCGCGCGCTCGCTCTCTCTCCCCGCGCTCGCTCTCTCCCCCGCGCGCTCGCTCTCTCTCCCCGCGCGCTCGCTCTCTCTCCCCCGCGCGCTCGCTCTCTCTCCCCCGCGCGCTCGCTCTCTCTCCCCCGCGCGCTCGCTCTCTCTCCCCCGCGCGCTCGCTCTCTCTCCCCGCGCGCTCGCTCTCTCTCCCCCCGCGCGCCTCGCTCTCTCTCCCCCGCGCGCTCGCTCTCTCCTCCCCCGCGCGCTCGCTCTCTCTCCCCCGCGCGCCTCTCGCTCTCTCTCCCCCGCGCGCTCGCTCTCTCTCCCCCGCGCGCTCGCTCTCTCTCCCCCGCGCGCTCGCCCTCTCTCCCCGCGCGCTCGCCCTCTCTCCCCCGCGCGCTCGCCCTCTCTCCCCCGCGCGCTCGCCTCTCTCCCCCGCGCGCATCGCCCTCTCTCCCCCGCGCGCTCGCCCTCTCTCCCCCGCGCGCTCGCCCTCTCTCCCCCGCGCGCTCAGCCCTCTCTCCCCCGCGCGCTCGCCCTCTCTCCCCCGCGCGCTCGCCCTCTCTCCCCCGCGCGCTCGCCCTCTCTCCCCGCGCGCTCGCCCTCTCTCCCCGCGCGCTCGCCCTCTCTCCCCCGCGCGCTCGCCCTCTCTCCCCCGCGCGCTCCGCCCTCTCTCCCCCGCGCGCTCGCCCTCTCTCCCCCGCGCGCTCCGCCCTCTCTCCCCCGCGCGCTCGCCCTCTCTCCCCCGCGCGCTCGCCCTCTCTCCCCCGCGCGCCTCGCCCTCTCTCCCCCGCGCCCTCGCCCTCTCTCCCCCGCGCCCTCGCCCTCTCTCCCCCGCGCCTCGCCCTCTCTCCCCCGCGCCCTCAGCCCTCTCTCCCCCGCGCGCTCGCCCTCTCTCCCCCGCGCGCTCGCCCTCTCTCCCCCGCGCGCTCGCCCTCTCTCCCCCGCGCCCTCGCCCTCTCTCCCCCGCGCCCTCGCCCTCTCTCCCCCGCGCCCTCGCCCTCTCTCCCCCGCGCCCTCGCCCTCTCTCCCCCGCGCCCTCGCCCTCTCTCCCCCGCGCCCTCGCCCTCTCTCCCCCGCGCCCTCGCCCTCTCTCCCCCGCGCCCTCGCCCTCTCGCCTCGCCCTCCGCCCTCCTCGCTCGCCCTCGCCCTCGCCCCTCTCGCTCGCCCTCCGCCCTCAGCCCTCTCGCTCGCCCTCGCCCCTCTCGCTCGCCCTCGCCCTCTCGCTCGCCCTCGCCCTCTCGCTCGCCCTCCTCGCTCGCCCCTCGCCCTCTCGCTCGCCCTCGCCCTCTCGCTCGCCCTCGCCCTCTCGCTCGCCCTCGCCCTCTCGCTCGCCCTCGCCCTCTCGCTCGCCCTCGCCCTCTCGCTCGCCCTCGCCCTCTCGCCCTCGCCCTCTCGCTCGCCCTCGCCCCTCTCGCTCGCCCTCGCCCTCTCGCTCGCCCTCGCCCTCTCGCTCGCCCTCGCCTCTCGCTCGCTCGCCTCGCCCTCTCGCTCGCCCTCGCCCTCTCGCTCGCCCTCTCGCTCGCCCTCGCCCTCTCGCTCGCCCTCTCGCTCGCCCTCTCGCTCGCCTCCCTCGCCCTCTCCTCGCTCGCCCTCGCCCTCTCGCTCGCCCTCGCCCTCTCGCTCGCCCTCGCCCTCTCGCTCGCCCCTCGCCCTCATCGCTCGCCCTCGCCCTCTCGCTCTCCCTCGCCCTCTCGCTCGCCCTCGCCCTCTCGCTCGCCCTCGCCCTCTCGCTCGCCCTCGCCCTCGCCCTCGCCCTCTCTCTCGCTCGCCCTCGCCCTCGCCCTCTCTCGCCCTCGCCCTCGCCCTCTCTCTCGCCCTCGCCCTCGCCCTCTCTCTCGCTCGCCCTCGCCCTCTCTCTCGATCGCCCTCGCCCTCGCCCTCTCTCTCGCTAGCCCTCGCCCTCGCCCTCGCCCTCTCTCTCGCTAGCCCTCGCCCTCGCCCTCTCTCTCGCTCACCCTCGCTCTCTCTCTCTCTCGCTCGCCCTCGCTCTCTCTCTCTCGCTCGCCTCGCTCTCTCTCTCTCGCTCGCCCTCGCTCTCTCTCTCTCGCTCGCCCTCGCTCTCTCTCTCTCGCTCGCCCTCGCTCTCTCTCTCTCGCTCGCCCTCGCTCTCTCTCTCTCGCTCGCCCTCGCTCTCTCTCTCTCGCTCGCCCTCGCTCTCTCTCTCTCGCTCGCCCTCGCTCTCTCTCTCGCTCGCCCTCGCTCTCTCTCTCTCGCTCGCCCTCGCTCTCTCTCTCTCGCTCGCCCTCGCTCTCTCTCTCTCGCTCGCCCTCGCTCTCTCTCTCTCGCTCGCCCTCGCTCTCTCTCTCGCTCGCCCTCGCTCTCTCTCTCTCGCTCGCCCTCGCTCTCTCTCTCTCGCTCGCCCTCGCTCTCTCTCTCTCGCTCGCCCTCGCTCTCTCTCTCTCGCTCGCCCTCGCTCTCTCTCTCTCGCTCGCCCTCGCTCTCTCTCTCTCGCTCGCCCTCGCTCTCTCTCTCTCGCTCGCCCTCGCTCTCTCTCTCTCGCTCGCCCTCGCTCTCTCTCTCTCGCTCGCCCTCGCTCTCTCTCTCTCGCTCGCCCTCGCTCTCTCTCTCTCGCTCGCCCTCGCTCTCTCTCTCTCGCTCGCCCTCGCTCTCTCTCTCTCGCTCGCCCTCGCTCTCTCTCTCTCGCTCGCCCTCGCTCTCTCTCTCTCGCTCGCCCTCGCTCTCTCTCTCTCGCTCGCCCTCGCTCTCTCTCTCTCGCTCGCCCTCGCTCTCTCTCTCTCGCTCGCCCTCGCTCTCTCTCTCTCGCTCGCCCTCGCTCTCTCTCTCTCGCTCGCCCTCGCTCTCTCTCTCTCGCTCGCCCTCGCTCTCTCTCTCTCGCTCGCCCTCCGCTCTCTCTCTCTCGCTCGCCCTCGCTCTCTCTCTCTCGCTCGCCCTCGCTCTCTCTCTCTCGCTCGCCCTCGCTCTCTCTCTCTCGCTCGCCTCGCTCTCTCTCTCTCGCTCGCCCTCGCTCTCTCGCTCGCCCTCGCCCTCTCTCTCTCGCTCGCCCTCGCCCTCTCTCTCTCGCTCGCCCTCGCCCTCTCTCGCTCGCCCTCGCCCTCGCCCTCTCTCTCTCGCTCGCCCTCGCTCTCTCTCTCTCGCTCGCCCTCGCTCTCTCTCTCTCGCTCGCCCTCGCTCTCTCTCTCTCGCTCGCCCTCGCTCTCTCTCTCTCGCTCCGCCCTCGCTCTCTCTCTCTCGCTCGCCCTCGCTCTCTCTCTCTCGCTCGCCCTCGCTCTCTCTCTCTCGCTCGCCCTCGCTCTCTCTCTCTCGCTCGCCCTCGCTCTCTCTCTCTCGCTCGCCCTCGCTCTCTCTCTCTCGCTCGCCCTCGCTCTCTCTCTCTCGCTCGCCCTCGCTCTCTCTCTCTCGCTCGCCCTCGCTCTCTCTCTCTCGCTCGCCCTCGCTCTCTCTCTCTCGCTCGCCCTCGCTCTCTCTCTCTCGCTCGCCCTCGCTCTCTCTCTCTCGCTCGCCCTCGCTCTCTCTCTCTCGCTCGCCCTCGCTCTCTCTCTCTCGCTCGCCCTCGCTCTCTCTCTCTCGCTCGCCCTCGCTCTCTCTCGCTCGCCCGCGCCTCTCGCTCTCGCTCTCTCCCTCGCCCGCGCTCTCGCTCATCGCTCTCTCCCTCGCCCGCGCTCTCGCTCTCTCCCTCGACCGCGCTCTCGCTCTCTCCCTCGCCCGCTCTCTCTCCTCGCCCTCGCTGTCCAGCTCTCCCTCTCTTCTCTCGCTGGCACTCTGGCTCTCACCCTGGCTGCCACGCTCATGCCCCTGACCAATCCACGCCGCCCCTTCAGTCCTGCTGTTTCTCGGCTTGGCCCTGAAGTACTTCATAGTCTGAGATTGTCTCCATGGCTGAATACAAACATACACATGCTTTTTAGCTACTATCCTGCCTATATTTGTGTCTCCCTTTCTCTCTTTAGCCCCATGTCTTTCTCTCTTCTGTGACACTCACTCCCCTCACCTCTCTTTCCACTCTCTGTCCCTCCCCATCTTTCTCTGCCACTCCTGGACTGTCCCGTCTGCTTGGTGAAATTTGTGAATTTCCATCAGTTGGGGTGAATGTGATGACTTCGGTTTGCTTGAGTGGGCCGGTATAAGGGTAACTCACATCTCAGAGGACAGTATCTTATTTACTAGACACCATCTCCTACTCAAGCCTCAATCTGAGTCAGTGTGAATCTAAAACATGTGGTACCCCGAGTTTCAAAAATAAAATTCATGTAGTAAGGAGCATGTGTGTCATCCAGTTTGGCAGTGATCTCAAACCCTTAGGCAAGGCCATGTGAAACCGTGTGGCTCCTCATTGTGGTGAGAGTCTATGATGCATATCACGTATTCCCGAGTTCCATCATTTCATCATTGGGGGCTGTGCCTTCAGCTTCTTGGGCCAAAGCTGTGGAATTCCCTCCCTAAACCTCTGTCATTCTATCTCTCTCTGTTTCTCCCTTTAAGATGCTCCTTAAAATCTCCCTCTGCTCCAGTCTCTGTTTACATGGCTCGGTGTCAGTTTTTGTTTGATAATTCTCTCCTGCGAATCTCCTTGTCTGTTTTTTCACTGTGTTAAAGGTGCTATATAAATGCAAGCTGAAAGCCAGATGTCAGATTTCTTCATGTCAAACAAGTGTGAATCGGCTCCCGGTATAGCGTGTCAGGGCACACAGAGCAGCAGGAACACCCACTGCCCCTCCACCACCAAGTGTTTGAAGCATTTCATTTTCCTGCTTGGCATTGACCCCAAACAATCCCTAATATCAGAAAAGCAAAATACTGGGGATACTGGAAAAACAGAAACTGCTGGAAGAATTTGGCTGGCCAGCCAGCGTCCATGGAAACAGAAACTGAGTTAACATCTCGATTCCAATATGATTTTTCTGATTCTTCTGAAGAAGAGTCACGTTCGACTGTTTCTCCTTCCAGCGATGCTGCCAGACCTGCTGAATATTTCTGTTTTAATTTTTTATTGTCGATAGATTGGATGGAGCTGCTCCTTCTCTCTATCAGCAGCAAATGTGACCAGGGAATCTCGGTACTATTGGTGTGTGCGCACCACTCTGAAGCACAAAACTCTAATGTCGGGGACGAAAACATCGACACACCCTGACCCCCTCATTCACACGACCAATTGAACCACTTCCCTAAGAT
Organism: Isurus oxyrinchus; assembly: GCA_026770705.1. Lineage (NCBI taxonomy): Eukaryota > Metazoa > Chordata > Chondrichthyes > Lamniformes > Lamnidae > Isurus > Isurus oxyrinchus. Next base: position 24,155,605 of record JANJGN010000024.1, read on the forward strand.
AAAAGCTAAATACCGCGGATGCTGAAATCTGTGAGAAGAACAGAAAATGCTGGACAAGTTCAGGTCTCTGGGCATCTGTGGAGAGGAAAGACAGAGTTAATGTTTCGAATCCATATGACTCTTCAGAGAGCTGAAAAAGAGTCGTACGGACTCAAAACATTAACTTTTTCTCTCCACAGATGCTGTCAGACCTGCTGAGTTTTCCGTTTTTCTAACCACTTCCCCAGCTTGTTTTGAAACCATTGTTAAAGGGAGAGATGTGTAGAGAATGATGAGTGCAGTTTTTTTGGAGGTGGGGGGTGTTGTTTGTGCACTGAGAGAGGGTAGGAGGATGAGTCACCATTCGCTCTTGATCACTAACTGGCCGAGTGTGTTGGTGGACCAATCAGATGCTGCTCCTGTCAGGTGCGTTGACCATGTGAGGCAGTCAGAGACACGCTGGAGGAGGGCGCTGCCCCCACTTGCTTCTGGGCTCTGGGGTTACATTCCACAGCTTAGTTCAAGGACAGATATTGGCCAGGAGTGAGACCAGTACTGAGGGAGCACTGCACTGTAGGAGTGCCAGGACTGAGGGAGTGCTGCACTGTTGGAGAGTCAATACTGAGGGAGCGTTGCACTATCGGAGGGCCAGGACTGAGGGAGCGCTGCACTGTTGGAGGAGCCAAATTTCGAGTGAGATGTTGAGTCGATGGCTCACCTGCCCCCTCGGGTGAATGTAAGAGAGGGCTTGGCCACTACCTTGAAGAAGAACAGGAGTTCTTTGTGTCCTGGGGCCAATGTTCTTTCCTTGAGCAGCACCAAAAAAAAATCCTTAAGCTTCAGTGTGACAATTTATCCACATACTCTCAGTTCCAGTATACAACTGTGGATGAATGTAGCTGCGAGTGAAAGGATGGCTTCATGTTTTAAGACCTGCAGCTGATTCTGACTGGTCTCCTTTTTATACAGGTTGATCTTTTACAGAAAATTTACTGAGACACAGGCATTTGGTGTAACTGCTCCGTGTTAACATTTACGTTCCACATGAAACTCGTCCCACTCTTTATCACCCTACACACTATCACTATATCTTTGTATTCCTTTCTCCCTCATGTTTATCTAGCTTCCCCTTAAATGTGTCTACACTATTCACCTCAGCCACTCCCTGTGGTAGCGAGTTCCACATCCTCTCCGCTCTCTGGGTTAAGAAATTGCTCCTGAATTCCCATTAGATTTACTAGTCACTGCCTTATATTTCTAGTCCCTGGTTTTGATTATGTGACAATTGGAAGCATCTTCTCTACACCCACTCCATCAAACCCCTTTCATAAGGAGCTGGTGGGTGTGAGGCAGCAGTAGGTGGGGGCAGGGGGGGGGGGTTAATACTGACTTGGGGGGGGGTTAACATGATGTTGATAAATGTCCTTACTCAGAAGCTCCCTCTAGCTGACTGTCGATACAATGGGCTGTGCCTCAGTTACTCTATAAACAGTGTTGCTCATTCATGTTTTTTGTTTTGTTTCACAGACTATTGAAACAACAAACTGTGGGAAGGAACAGGAATGTTTTACTATCAACCCATCTCATTGGCCACGGCTTGCTCTTCAACTGTATAAGAAGCCACCTGATTGGAGAATCTTCAGTAAGGATTTAAAATAGATTAAAATTAAACTAATTAAGGATCCAGGGAAACGGGATCAGCTCTGATGGGGACAGTTAGTCTGACACAGGACAACATGGGATTAATTTTAATGGGACAGGTCACACATCAGCACGATGTGGGTTCAGTACCCCTCTCCTAACTCAGATTTATGTGACCCAGCATCTGATGTTTAGTTTCAGGTGAGGGAATATATAGAATAAGAAGCTGGAGGATCTTGGAGGGTGCTTTGGTTTGAGTGCAGGATGGGATTTTTAGGGTATGGTTAATGTCATGAGTGCAGTTGAATTTTGGAACAAGGTTGGTATCTCATGGACATCAGACTGGGCGCAGTGACTGATAATCAGTGTGGCATTTCCCAATGAATCTATCACTCAGTGTCGAAGGCACTGACTCAGGAGCTGGTTAGAGAGGTGGGAAAACAAAAGCTAGAGTGTGGAGGTGGGTAAATCACTTAATTGTTAGAAATTGAAGCTCCTAATGGCCGATTTGGTTGGGCTTTTTTGTCCATCCAGTCTGACCTTGCCAGGTGGGCAGAGGAGTAATAAAACAGAAAATATTATGATGCTAAAAACAAGATATAAAAGACTTGCATTTATATAAGCACCTTTCACCACCACAGGACGGCCCAGAGTGCTAACAGCCGATGATGCACTTCTTGAAGTGTAGTCACTATTGTAATGTAGAAAACACAGCAGCCAATTTGTACAAAGCAGCAAGATCTCGCAATCAGCGACGTGATGTTGGTTGTGGGATCAATATTGACCAGTACACAGGGGATAACCTCCCGTGCTCGTTTTCAAAATAGTGGCATGGGATCTCTTAGGTCTCTCTGAGATGGCAGACTGACCTCGACTTAACGTCTCATCCAAAACATATGAACGTACGAAGTAGGAGTAGAAGTAGGCCATTCGGCCCCTCGAGCCTGCTCCACCATTCAATAAGATCATGGCTGATCTGTTTGTGTTTCAAATTCCACATTTCCCATCTACCCCCGATAACCTTTGATTACCTTGCCTAATAATAATTCATTGACCACCACCTTAAAAATATTCATTGACCCCGCCTCCAATGCCTTCTGAGGAAAAGAGTTCCAAAGTCGCACAACCCTCTGAGGGAAAATTTCTCCTCATCTCTGTCCTAAAGGGCGACCCCTAATTTTAAAACAGCACCCCCTAGTTCTGGACTCACCCACAAGAGGAAACATCCTTTTCACATCCGCCTTGTCAAGACCATTCAGGATCTTGTATACTTCAATCAAATTTACGGATGACACAAAGCTGGGTGGGAGGGTGAGCTGTGAGGAGGATGCAGAGATGCTTCAGTGTGATTTGGACAAGCTGAGTGAGTGGCAAATGCATGGCAGATGCAGTATAATGTGGATAAATGTGAGGATATCCACTTTGATAGCAAAAGCAGGAAGGCAGATTATTATCTGAATGGCTATAAATTGAGAGAGGGGAATGTGCAACTTGACCTGGGTGTCCCCGTACACCAGTCACTAAAGGTAAGCATGCAAATGTAGCAGGTGGTAAAGAAGGCAAATGTTATGTTGGCCTTCATAGCCAGAGGATTAGAGTACAGGAACAGGGATGTTTTGCTGCAATTGTACAGGGCCTTGGTGAGACCACACCTGGAATATTGTGTGCAGTTTTGGTCTCCTTATCTGAGGAAGGATGTACTTGCTATAGAGGGAGTGCAGCGACGGTTTATCCGACTGATTCCTGGGATGGCGGGACTGACATATGAGGAGAGCTTGAGTTGGTTATATTTGTTGGAGTTCAGAAGAATGAGGGGGGATTTTATAGAAACCTATAAAGTTGTAACAGGGTAGATGCAGGAAGGATGTTCCCGATGGAGGGGGAGTCCAGAACCAGGGGTCACAGTCTGTGGATACAGGGTAGACCATTTAGGACTGAGATGAGAAATTTCTTCACCCAGAGAGTGGTGAGCCTTTGGAATTCGCTACCACAGAAAGTAGTTGAGGCCAAAACATTGTACGCTTTCAAGGAGTTAGATATAGCTTTTGGGGGTGAAAGGGATCAAAGGATATGGGGAGAAAGTGGGAGCAGGCTGTTGAGTTGGATGATCAGCCATGATCATAATGAATGGCAGAGCAGGCTCGAAGGGCCGAATGGCCTACTCCTGCCCCCATTTTTCTATGTTTCTATGTTTAAATCGCCTCTCATTCTTCTAAGCTCCAGTGGAACCAAGCCCAGTCTGTCTAACCTTTCCTCATAAAACAACCCACTCATTCCAGGTATCAATCGAGTAAACCTCCTCTGAACCGCCTCCAACATATTTACATCCTTCCTTAAATAAGGAGACCAAAACTGCACACAGTATTTGAGGTGCGATCTCACCAATGCCTTGTATAACTGAAGCAAAACATCCTTACCTTTTGTTCAATCTCTCTCATAATAAAGGATAGCATGCCATTAGCCTTCTTAATTATTTGCTGTACCTGTATACTAACTGTATGTGACTCATGCACTAGAACACTTAGATCCTTCTGCACCTTGGAATTCTGCAGTTGTTCTCTGTTTAAGTAACATTCTGCTTTTTTATTCGTCCTGCCAAAGTGAACAACTTCACGTTTTCCCACATTATACTCCATCTGCCAGATTTTTGCCCACTCACTCAGCCTATCTCTATCCATCTGCAGCCTCCTATGCCCCCTTCACAACCTACTTTCCTACCTATCTTTGTGTCACCTGCAAATTTAGCTACCATGTCTTCACTCCCCTCATCTGAGTCAATGATACAAATTGTTAAAAAGTTGAGGCCCCAGCTTAGACCCTGCGGGACTCCACTTGTTACATCCTGTCAATCAGACAAAGACCCATTTATGTATACTCTGTTTTCTGCCAGCCAGCCAATCTTCTATCCAGGCTAATATGTTACTCCTACACCATAAGCTTTTATTTTCCACAATAACCTTTGATGTGGCACCTTATCAAATGCCTTCTGAAAAAGACAGTACCAACGGTGCAGCACTCCTTCAGTGCTGCACTGCGAATGGTAGCCTTGAATTTTGTGCTCTAGTCCCAGAGGGAGATTTGAGCCTACACCCTTTAACTCGGAAGTGGAGCTACCCCACTGAGTCGTGGCTGACGTGGGAACAGCGAATACGAATAGCTCACGGCAGATCATTCAGCATCTGAGAGAATGTGGGGTCTCCACTGGGGTGAGTGAGGACTGACAAAGACCATGAATATTAAGCAGGTGAGCCTGTTCCCTGACACTGGAAATACACGGCTGGTCAGTCCGTGTTTTTATTTGCAGTTTCAGGTTATGTTTTTGGTCAAGAGTGACTATTATTTAATTTCTCTCTCTCTCCCCCCCCCCCACCCCCGACAGTGAGCTCAGGAGATGAGAGAGTTCCGGCAGCAAGAGCAATCTGATCCCCAGCGAATACTCCCTGTGACACAGGAGCTCCCCATTCTGGAGCAATTTGTTTGTCAGAAGAAAAACAAGAAGGAGAAGAGTCGGCTGACGGACAGTAAAATGTTGGCTGGCTCACAGAAGGCAAGCCGAGCTCAGAAAAACTCCAGCCCCAACAAGCACTTAAAGAGCCCAGGTTCACCAGGAATGCTGTCTCACAGCCCAGGCACACTTCATTCTGGCTGTTCCAAGCCTCGAGGATTGAAGAGTCCCCCACTCACTGACACTCAAAGGTATTTAATCTACAATTTTTATTGCTTTTTTTTCTTTGGTGTCCAAATTAAACATTTGGAGAAATCTATTCGTGGGCCCTGTAGCCTTTCAAGGTTGTGTTTACAGTTGCCAATTTCACGGGTGATGCAGATGTGCAGCCGTTTAAATTTTTACCACTGGTTTGTGAGGATTAAGAAAGGATCTGAGAAACTGAGAGACTCGACAAGAGAGGGCTGCACTGTTGGAGGCACTGTGTCTAAATGGTAGTTCTGTCTGCCCAGTTAGGTGGATGTAGAAGTTTTGTGAACAGAGCTGGCTGGAATGATTGCCACTGGAGGGCACTGGAGTATTTTCATAGCTGACCAACAGCAGAGCTGGATTATAGTGAGCAGATTACAGATCAGTGCAGTCGTGCACAGATAGATTACAGGAATGGGAATTGGTGTCTGATACTGAACCATCCCATGAAGGCTTTATAAATGCAGCACAATCGATCCCTGTAATCTGATTTGTTGATTTCTGCTGTTTTGTTCATATTTAAATCACGTAGTTGATGGCTGAATTAATATAGTGGTTTTTATATCTGCGCATCACTATTCATTCAACAGGGTAAGGAACGCTCACTCATGTAACTGTACAGAGCCGCTGTTTATTCAGGGTAAGGGTTAGGTTGGAACCGCTGCAGACTTAGGATCAGATCATTGCAAATAAGAAAACACTTATGTTGCTATCTGTGCTGACCACAAGCGCCATGTAATTCTTAATAAACCGCGACCTTTGAGTATGCCCCATGTCAAGCAGCTGACCCATCGATTAGTTTCCAGTCTGTGACTGATTCTTGAGTTTGTGTGTGTTTTGACATTGAGATAGAAATCCTGGTGCAGTTTAAAGGAGCTGGAGTGGGGAATGATACCTCATTTCCCACCACCCTCCCCCTCTCCACCTAAAATCCTACTCCAGCCTGGTGTAGAGCAACTCTGAAAATTGGCAGAGGTGCCAGGGAAAGATTACCCTAGGGACCTGGGCTTCCATTGTTCACACTGCTGCATTTATGTTTATTTAGGGAATCTCATTGCTGTGACCACTCAGACTGAGAGTGTTACTGTGTTACTCTGTGTAGGTGGTGCTTTCAGCCATCACTACCGGGGAATTTCATGATGGTTAATAGAGAAAAATCTGTTTATTGACATGACGTGTTGACTTCCTCTTCAAGCTGACAGCTGCTGCTGATGTCACCGGCTGTCACTGACTACCTGCCTAAATGCCACTTTCAAATTGGCGGCTGCTGCTGCTTAACCCTTTCAGGGCTGGGTGTAACAGAAGCTCTACACCCCACCACCACCTATATCCTCCCCACAAATCCCGCCAAGAGTCATCTAAACAGTCGGCAGCAGAAGCAGGATGAGATGAGGAGAAATCTGGTTACAGTGAGTTGTTATAATCAGGAATGCACCATCTGAAAGGTGGTGGAAGCAGATTCAGTAGGAACTGGAATCAGATAAATGTTTGAAGGGGTAAAGTTTTACAGGGCTATGAGGAACGAGCAGGGCAGTGGGACTCATTGGACAGTTCTTTCAAAGAACTGACACAGGCATCATGGCCAAATGGACTCTTTCTATTCTGTATGATTCTATAAAAGCTTCATTCTGTCAAAGAGCAGTAACAGGAACAGATGTGGTCTGTGGCTGGCCTGTGTGTCATGGGGGCTGTTGGAGGGCAAGCACTTGGAGTTTCAGCTCTGTTCTGGGAAGCAGTGAGTCGGTGTCTGTTGCAGCTGCTTCCCTTTAGCCAGGGGATTTCCCCCACACTCTCTATTCAATATAATAATACTTAGCACCACTAAAGGCCATTACTCCCACCTTGTGTAAGTCTTTTCAGAGAGTGACTCTTTCACCAAACCCCTCAACCCTACCTTGTCATTATATTCCATTCCATCACCAAGACTGACTTCTTCGACCTCTAGAACATCACTCAACCCCCAACTCTGCCTCAGCTGATCTACTGCGGAAATCCTCACACATACCTCTGTTGCCTCTAGGCTCTCCAGCCTGGCCCCCATCTTCCACTCTTCATAAGCTTGAGCTCATCCAAAACTCTGCCGTCCGTATCTAACATTCTCTCACCAATTCTCGCTGGCCCAGCACCCTGGGTGATGACTCCAGGCCTGACAGCATCTCAGTTTTAAAATTCTCCTCGTTGCTGTCAAATTTCACCATGGTCTTACCCCTCCTTACCCCTGGAATCTCCTCCAGCCCCACAACCCTCTGATTCACCTGCACTCCCCTGAGCTAGCCTCTAGTGTATCCCCAGTTTTAATCGCTTCACCATTGGTGGCCATGCCTTCAGCTGCCAAGACCCTAAACTCTGGAATTCCCTTCCTAAACCCCCCTGCCTCTCTCTCCTCCTTTACCACACTCCTTAAAACTTACTTCCTTGACTAAGCTTTTAATCATCTGTCCTAATGCCTCCACATTTGGCTCAATGTCAAGTTTTGTTTGATATCAGAATTATGTGAAGCACTTTGGAACATTTTACTATGTGAAAGGTGCTATATAAATGCCAGTTGTTGGTGTGTGTAAGCTCCCAATTTGTTGCAGACTCCAGGTTTCAAACAGAAACCTTTGATATCAGCCAGTGGATAATACAGCAGCTCTGCCCCTGTAGCTCGTTTACTAGTGTGGATGTTGACAGTAGCTGGCGCTGCACTGCCTGGGTTATGCAGGCGCCCTGTGCAGGTTGGCACCAAGAACCCTCACGTCAGCACGATGAGTTTGGATTCAGCCAAGAAGTCAGTGATCTCTGCTTCCTCCTCGTGTCTGACCAAGCATATATAGCTGGCTCTGGTTCTGAGCTACCCAGGTAGGAATGGCCCAGGTTCACTTGTTGTTCCACGCGGATTTAGCCCATCTCAGTCAGGTGGAGACTCTAAACAAAAAGAAAGGGACTTGGATTTATGTAGCACCTTGCAAGACTTTAGGGCATTCCAACATATTCTACAGCCAATTCATCAGTAATCACTATTGGAAACGTGACAGCTAATTTATGCATAGCAAGATGTGCCCAGTAAGATCCCATGAGCAGCAGTGTGATTAATGACTGGTTAATCTTTTAGTGTTGGTATGATGGATAAGTAAATATTAGCCCAGATACCAGGAAAACATTCCTGATGATCTTCTAAATTAATGCCTGAAAAGACGGAAAAGGAATCTTATTGGAATGAAGACATCTTTGACAGTGCAGCACTCCCTCAGTAGGGCACTGGGAGTGCTGGCCTAGATTTTGTGCTTGGGTTTCTGAAGTCGGGCATGGCAAGAGCGCTAACCATCAAGCCATGGCTGTCACTACAGCTTCTCTGGACATGGGGTCGAGGGGGTAACTCCCTTAGACTCTTCATTCCCAATTGGTGGTCCTCAAAATAAGCCAGACGTCTAGACACTGAGTGACAAGGTTGAGGCTCAGCTGCCCCCACAGTCAAGCAGCCTATGAACATTTACTGTCCAGGCTCACGTTGTCCAATGGCCTATTGGGTGAGGAGCTGGAGGGATGCAGGTGCCCATTTCTCCCTCCCCCCCCCAGCTTGGGGTGCCCTACATTAGCAGAGGTACTGCTCCACTTGTGAGTTCAGTGCCACTAAGGGTATTTTGCACCCAAGATTTTATCAGAATCCCGACGCCCATATTTCTGCTTAAACCTGGATTCTCTTGGGCTGAGTGTAGTTTTCCTTTCATCAGATAATGGAGCTGTTAAACTTGAATCACTGAAACTCCCTGGGCAGCACATTAAAAAGAATTAGCTGGCAATAAAGTAACTTGTAGGCACTCCCCTCACTTTCCTGCACTCCGGGGCAAATATTAAAGAATCCAAAGGGGTTTTTTTAATCTCATGAAGCCGTTGAATCTTGCAGTGCTTGAAGGGATTTGAGTTCAGGGACCCTTTCAACTTTGTGTTGTCTCTGCTGTCTTCACCATCTCACACTCCCGTTTGTAACTTGAGTTCTGTAGAGCGGCGTGGATCGGGAGAAGGATTTATTGACTCTACCTGCAGCTGCTGAGCTTTGTTTCTTCTCTTGCGATGACATATACTTTTTAAGTTTCCTCAGAGGCGTTGGGATCAGTCCAGACAGACACGACTGGCTGTCTCACCATACACTCTCCAACTTGATTCAAACAGACCCCTTGATCTTGTAAGAAGCTTGGAAATTCCAAGTGTGTGTGTGTGTGTGTGTGTGTGTGTGTGTGTGTGTGTGTGTGTGTGTGTGTGTGTGTGTGTGTGTGTGTGTGTGTGTGTGTGTGTGTGTGTGTGTGTGTGTGTGTGTGTGAGTGATGAGGATGTCTGAGTGAAGCCTTGGCCCATTTAACCCTCTCAGCACTGACTTGTAATCTGGAGAACAAATCAGATTTCCAACCCAGCAACAGCAGAATAAATCAAAAAGGTAATTGAGGGTTAGCTGCACTGCACGTGTCACTCCCAAGATCAAAGTGGTTTTTATTTGGCGCTATTAGCAGTATAACTACTGGTAATTGAAAAGTGATTAATGAGTTTTGTCTTATTGATTCAGTTTGGCCAGACTTTTAGTTGCCATAAATCCTGAATGATTCTCAGCCCATGATGACCTACAGCATTCCCCATTCCTGTGTAACCCTTTTCCCATCTCTCGCCTCAAACAGGTTTTCCAGGTTTTGTGAATCTTCCAGATTGATGGGAATCCCTTCTGGGATCGGTTTGTCCCTTTCTAGTTTTTGAAGCCTGAAAAGTTTGGTTTTTTTTTTGCAAGTATTTCATCTCTGAGTCCGAGCCTGAGCACAAATCTCAGCGCCTGGGATTTGTGAATCGCCAGAGACTCGTCAATATCTGAAAAAGGAAGGCTTACGTTTCTCTTAGCGCCTTTCACTACCCCAGGGTGTCCCAAAGTGCTTCACAGCCGATGCAGTTTTTTTTTAAAAGCAAAACGCTGCGGATGCTGGAAATCTGAAACAAAAACAGAAAATGCTGGATAAACTCAGCAGGTCTGGCAGCATCTGCGGAGAGAGAAACGGAGTTAATGTTTTGAGTCCGTATGACCTTTCTTCAATGTGGCAAGGCCCCAGGAACAGCAACGTGGTAAATGAGCAGTTAACCTGTTATCTAGTGATGATGGTTGAGGGATAAAAGCAAAAAACTGCGGATGCCGGAAATCCAAAACAAAAACAGAAACAGAAATACCTGGAAAAACTCAGCAGGTTTGGCATCATCGGCAGAGGAGAGCACAGTTGACGTTTCGAGTCCTTGAGGTATGGTTGAGGGATAGATGGTTTGCCTTTGACCATTAGGTGAGGGGGTGTGGGGTGGTAACATAAACTCTGAGCATTACCCTGAGCTGGTGATTATGCCTGCATTGCAAGCGGCCCTCGTTCCTCTCCCTGTGGTTAGTCTTGATCTAGTTGTTGGCCCACAGTAGTCTTTGTTTTGAGTGAGTGTGTTCCACTGTAGCTGCAGGTTCCAGATGCTGCTGAGTTAGTGGCAATTGTGTGACGATGGTTTTAATTAGTGATGGTCTTTTGAGAGCAGGTCTCTCAGATTCTGCTTGTGACAGCCGAGACTCCTGATTCCTGTCGCAAACCTTGAATATTACCCACAGGAAGATGCAGAAATCAGCACATGCTGGAGTAGTCACGTGACTTTATTTGGATTCTTTTTCAAATTGGTAAAAATTTTACTATTGTTAAAACGGAAGAGCAGACTGCAAAGGAAGCAGAGATCGACGTCTTCAAAACAGATTATCTGAGTTGTTATCTCATTTTAGTTTGTGGAAACTTGCTGTGCTGTTTTTTTTATTCATCCATGGGATGTGGTCATTAATGGCTACACCAACATTTATTGCCCATCCCTAGTTGCCCTTGAGAAGGTGGTGGTGAGCTATTGCCTTAAACTGCTGCTGTCCATGTAGTGTAGGTACACCCACAGTGATGTTAGGAAGGGAGTTCCAGGATTTTGAGCCAGTGACAGTGAAGGAACGGTGATATATTTCCAAGTCAGGATGGTGAGTGACTTGGAGGGGAACTTCCAGGTGGTGGTGTTCCCATATTTCTGCTGCTTTTGGCCTTCTAGATGGTAGTGGTCACGGGTTTGGAAGGTGCTGTTGAAGAAAATCTGCTATGTTTCCTGTGTTACAACAGGTACTGCATTTCACCAAGTACTTCAATGACATTGAAGATCTTTGGGATGTTCTGAGATGGTGAAAGATGCTAGAGTAGTGTAAACCTTACTTTTATGCTCCTTAACGCCTTTACCTCACATCCACAATCTTCAGTTTCAGCCCTGATTGATCTCCCTGACTTGCTCCTGACCATAAAGATGTGAGCTTTCCTGTGTCGTAGAGATGAAGCACCTGTGCACACCAGACAACCACTGTCAAACTGCCCTCAGATCGTCACAGCAAGCTGTGAGGCGGTTGTTGAGTGGTGACACAAGGGACTTAACACCTGGCACCATTGAGTAGTGAAGTCTACCTTTTGCCAGATCAGTATGACTCTGCCTCAGGACCAGTCACTCAAGCTGTGGCTACTCCATTTAGCTTTGCTCTATAACACAGGCCAAGTGAGAAAGGACCCAGCACAAGGGATCAAGGGCGCACAGTGCATACAGACTCTGATCATGGGTGTGCTGTGTCCACCTCCACCCCAACATAACCATGTCTTCACACCACCTGAAGGTGTGACTTATTCTGTTCCATCTTTATTTTCTCTCCATGTGTTACATGAATCTGGCGGATGTGAACTACATAGAATTTACAGAACGCCAACAGGCCACTGATCCAGTTAGTCTATGCTGGTGTTAATTGTTACAATTATGAGGTTTATAAGATTGTTATATTTTGGAACTGTATCTTTAATTTAAGGTAAAATGAAGGTGGTCATGTGACCTGTTCTGAAGTCTGCCTGACACCAAACCTGGGTGATTTGTTAGAGATTAAAGGGGGCCCAGACTGTTTTACTGGGAAGAAGATGCAAGGTGTTTATGCTTGGAGACAATTGCAGCAGCTGTGTACTAATAGTGGATAGGCTGTGAGTTTCCAAAGTCCCAGAAAAGTGTTGAGAATGTCACGCTGTAAACAGTTGTGTTTTAAACTGTCCATTTAGTTCCAAGATGAAAGAGAGTTTGGTTCTTAATGATAGTTAATCAGCATTTCTACCTGGAAACGAGGCCCATGTGATTCATGTTGCTACGAAGATGGCCTTTGAGAGGGGAAAGATTTCTAACATGTCCCTGAAAACTAATGGACATTGTTAGTTTGCCTGGATCTGCGAGAGGGAGAGTTGCTAGAGGCCGAAAGTGTCTCTGATTCACCGTGCAGGGATGTAGATGGGAGCTCACACTCAGATTGAAAAGGAAGATACAACTAGCTTTAGCTAAAGGGAGAAGTCTCCAAGAAGACATGCACCATGGAAGACAATTCTGGAGTTTAAAGTTTCTAGGCTGGGATAAAAAATCGGAAGTAAACCTTTGGGAGTTAAGAATCATTTTGGACTGATTCTGTCAACTCAAAGGAGAGTGTAACGTTTACCTGATGGTGCTTTTTTTTAAGTTGTGTTAAAAGCTCTGTTCGATAGCTTAGAGTATAAGTTGCTTACAAAAATTGTGTTTTGTTAATAGCGCTTCTAATCTATTTGTTACAGTAAATATCTTAAAATATAAAATTTGTGTCATCCTTTCAGCTATAACTGGATGTTAGAATTTCTTTTTTTGTGGGGATTGTAACATTAAGCTCCACACGATCCTCCCCCACCCCTCTTTATCTCGCCCCATGTGTTTATCCAACTTCCCCTTAAATTTATCCACGCTGTTCACCTCAACTACTGCCTATGGTAGCGAGTTCCACATTCTCCCCACTCTCTGGGTAAAGAAGTTTATCCAGAATTCCCCATTGGATTCATTCACGACTAACTTATATTGATGACCCCCTAGTTCTGGACTTGCCCTCAATTGGAGGCATACTCTCTATGCCTTATCACATACTTTTCAGAATTTGAAAGAACTCTATCAGGACGCCTCTCAGCCTTATCTTTTCTAGAGAATAAGCCTCAGCCTATTTGATCACCACTGACTCACTCCTGCTCCCAGTTCTCTCTTGCTGGCTACCTGCAAACCTTCCACACTTCTCCATTTGCAACCTCCACCTGACAAGACTTCTCAGCCCTTCTGGTTTGGGGGGGGCGGGGGGGGGGGGCGGGGGGAGAGGTGTGCTTCCGAGCATCATGACGGGGGCTCTTTATCTGCAATTCTTGTGTTGTTCTGCCCCAGTCACTGCTGCTGACATCACTCAGCCTGATGGGTTGGGTTGTGGAATCAATCTCTGTTTGCTGGGGTTTCCATTGAGTGCGGTCTGCAGTCCTTTGATCCTGAAGCATTTGGGTGCACCTTGCCAGGATTTGTGTGCAGGCGTGCAGGAGCACACTTCACTGCATTCTGCCCCGCCCCACACAGTCTCTGCTGTACACTCCACAGCCATTGTTCACCTTTCACCTTCTCCTCCACTTGTTAAATCCTTCATAATGATCTTTTCTACTTTCTAGTTTTGTTCATTGACTCCTACACACACACCAACTCTCACTGGGGTACGGGTCCCACACACACCAACTCTCACTGGGGTACAGTCCCACACAGACTGATTCTCACTGGGGTACAGGTCCACTCACATACTGACCCTCATTGGGGTACAGTCCCACACATACTCACTCTCACTGGGTACTGGTCCTACACACACTGACTCTCACTGGGGTACAGTTCCACACACACTGACCCTCACTGGGGTACAGTTCCTACACACACTGACTCTCAGGGGGGTACAATTGCACACACACTGTCCCTCACTGGGGTGCAGTTCCCCACACACACTGACCCTCACTGGGGTGCAGTTCCCCACACACACTGACCCTCACTGGGGTGCAGTTCCCCCCACATACTGACCCTCACTGGGGTGCTGTTTCCCCCTCACACTGACCCTCACTGGGGTACAGTTCCACACACACTGACCCTCACTGGGGTACAGTCCCATACACACTGACTCTCACTGAGGTACAGGTCCACACACACACTGACCCTCACTGTGGTACTGTTCCACACACACTGACCCTCACTGGGGTACAGTTCCACACACACACTGACCCTCACTGGGGTGCAGTTCCCCACACACACTGACCCTCACTGGGGTGCAGTTCCCCACACACACTGACCCTCACTGGGAAACAGTCCCACACACACTGACTCTCACTGGGGTACAATCCCATACACACTGACTTTCACTGGGGTACAGTCCCACACATACTGACCCTCACTGGGGTACAGTTACACACACACTGACTCTCACTGGGGTACAGTTACACACACACTGACCCTCACAGGGGTACAGCTCCACACACACTGACCCTCACAGGGGTACAATTCCACACACACTGACCCTCACTGGGGTGCAGTTCCCCACACACATTGACCCTCACTGGGGTGCAGTTCCCCACGCACACTGAGTCTCACTGGGGTGCAGTTCCCCACACACACTTACTCTCACTGGGGTACAGTACCATGCACGCTGACTCTCACTGAGGTACCGTCCCACACACTCTGACTCTCACTGGGGTATGGGTTCCACACGCACTGACTCTCACTGGGTACAGATTCCACACACACTGACCCTCACTAGGGTACAGTTCCACACACACTGACCCTCACTGTGGTTCAATTCCACACACACTGACCCTCACTGGGGTTCAATTCCACACACACTGACCCTCACTGGGGTTCAATTCCACACACACTGACCCTCACTGGGGTTCAATTCCACACACACTGACCCTCACTGGGGTACAATTCCACACACACTGCCATTGGGGTACAGTTCCACACACTGACTGTCACTGGAGTACAGTTCCACAATTAGACTCTCACTGCAGTACAGTTCCACACACTAACTCTCACTGGGGTACAAATCCACACACGTTGACCCTCACTGGGGTACAGTTCCTCACACACTGTCACTGGGGAACAGTTCCTCACACACTGATCCTTACTGGGGTGCAGTTCCCCACACGCACACACACACTCACTGGTGTATGAGTCCCACAGGTGTTGGCCCTTGGGCTGTGGGTTCAGTGAGGTTTATGGTCATAGGTAGAAACTTAGACTGATACTTGTTTTTAAATCCCCTTTTCCATCAGCCACATCAATTCTAGAGCTGCTCCAGTATATATTAAATCTCTCCCCTGTTGACAGATCAGTGTGCGTCTGCCCTCTGCTTTGTATCACTTGGTGCATATTGCAAATATATTAACAGACTTAGGAATGCAAGCAGCATTAGCTCCTATCAGCCTAATATTTTTTGATTAATCAGATCCACCTTCTCCCCTTATCCTTTAATCCCGCCAACTCCCATTCCCTTCGATCCATTGGCCAGAAACATTCCCCTTGTCCCTTTCTTCTGCCAGTCCCTCTAATAAACTAAATTCCATTAGCGTTTTTGAGTGGTGAAAATCCCTTCTGCTCTCCCTGTAATTGCCATGTGTCTTGGAGGGGTGTCTGTGCCATGTGCAGCAGCTTACTGCACACAGCTTTGATTGTGGGAAGCAGGAAGGTGGTTACTGGAAAGTGTGTGGGGGTGGGGTAGAAACAAGAGGGGCATTTCCCTGCTCTTTGGTTACTGTAATGCACATTGAACCCTGACTCAGCACCTGGCGCTGAGTAAGTGGGCAGGTACGTGGGTGGGGAAATTCTCTGTCCATTGATGCTAATCCGTGCCATGACAGCCAGTGTGTATTCTGGGCACCCTGCACGTGGGGGAAAGTGGGGGAGACTGAGTAGCTGAGTTTGATGATTAAACCTGAGAGCGAAGTCCATCCCATGCCTAGTGACACTTGGTGATCTGGTCGGTCCGGCTGGTGAGTCTCAGTGGTTGAGTAGCAGTGCCTGTACTGCCTGTTACATTATTGTGGTTAAGAGAAACAGGCGATGGGTATTAATCGTCTTTGAGCACACACATTGGAGATGGCTAGGACACTGGGTTGAGTGGGAGGAGTGCTCAGAGACTGAAGAAGTAAATAAACTCTCTCAATAAAGGAAAGCTCTGTGTCTTGTTTCTGCCTTTACCAACTGGCTTAGATCCTGTTAACATTGCCCATCCTTTCACTCCCCCACCATTTACCCCTCCACTTGGGACCCCCTCAACACCACCCTGCCTCCAACTCAAACCTCTCTCTCCAGAAGCATCTTCATTTCAACACATGCTAATTAACTCAGTGTAACCCTTACTTAAAAAAATATTTCCCAACACCCTCCCTTACCCCGAATTTCCTCCTGTTTATCCCATCCCCTCGGAATTCTCCTCGGGGAACAATTTGCCCCTAGTCAGTCCCACCCTCGGGATTTTAGAAAATCCCCAGTACTCAGAATTGTTTCCTCCTGTCCAGGTGAAGGATTCCTGGGTCTAGAGTCTTTCCCCGGTGCTTGGAGAGTTATTTCAATGCTCTCCGTCTGCTCAGCTTGTGCAGAGGGACCCCTCTCTGGGACACGCATCAGATCATTTGCTAACTTCATTCTGATTTCTGTCCTCTGACGGTTAATGTTCTAAGCCTGCTCTATTCTGCAACATGAATCTGTTGGCCATGTTTGGCAGTGGGAAGTCAGTGGGGGGGTGGGGGGGGTGGGGAGGGGGGGGGGGGGGGGCAGCGGTTGGGGTGATGATGTGTGGTTGTCTGGTTTGATCTTTCCCAATGTCACTGATCAGTTGGAAGCTTCCTCGTCATTTGGTGTTGTACAGTCCTGGATTTCTGCTTTATAGTTTGATTCATGTTTGGCAATGGGATTCACAAGCAGTGAGTCAAAGATCCGTTCTAAAATGAATTTGTTTTGTTTTTTTTTAATATTTTGGTGGGGATGGTATATTTGTGAAGTTCAGACTGTGTTCAAAGGACGGGTTTGTGTTGATCAGGGTGAATGTCACAGGTACAGGAGAATGCAGCAGGTTCGACAGTCAAGAGGTTTAAAGAGAGAAAAACCTAACGAGGTCCTTTGTTTATGCCTGAGATGAAGAACGAGGGTCTGAGTGACTGAATTCCACACATATAAATCGTGTAGCGACAGGCTGTGGTTACAGGCGTGAGTCATGCTTGCGTTTGAAGTGAGCTGTTGAGGGGAGGAAGCTGTGTAGATGCAAAGATTGCAGCCTCTGAATGTAAGGAAGCAGACGGCTAGGAGTGTGAGTGACCAGAGTCATATCGCCCACCTAATGTGTAGCTACAAGCACATGTCAGCGGGATTAGAGAAGCTGGGTGTTGTGCTGTGAACTGCTGTTTGTGCAGGGTTGCGCGGCAGAGCTGTCTTGTGGGTGAGTACAGAAATGCCTTTTGATTTACCTAACAAAAGGCAGAAGGTTGAGGGACTGATCTCTGTTAATGTTCCAAAAAATGTATTGAAGTTTTTTTTTTACTGACGTTATTCTCAATGTGCTGATATCTGTTGATTATTTATTGAATATATTAGAAACCAGAGGATTCTGTGTTTGGACTGATGAGTGTCCCAGGTCACAGAGTGTGCTAGAAGTTGAATATTCACAACTGTTAAACTGTGTAAATGCAGTCTCACTGGAGTCAGGAGCTGTCTGTAGTGTAACTGGTGTGAACAGTGTGTTACAGTGCACTGACCAGGCATGACGAAAGAAAGATTTTCATTTATATAGCACCTTTCACAACCATAGGACATCTCAAAGCACTTGACAGTCATTAAGTATTTTTAAAACTGTATTTTTGTAATTTAGGCAATGCAACAACCAATTTGTGCACAGCAGGATCCCACAAATAATGATTAGATCATCTGTTTTTGGTCACAGGATAAATATTAACCAGCACACTGGAGAGAGCTCCCCTGCCCTTCTTAGGTTAATGTCTCATTCCATTACCCCTGACAGTGCAGCACCGGTACTGCACTGGAATGTCAGCCTGGATTTTTGCGCTCAAGTCTCTGGAGCGGGATTTGAACCCACAACCTACCACTCAGAGGTGAGAGGGTTACCCACTGAGTCACAGCTGACACGTGAGCTGTGTGTGAGCATTGATGTTCTATAACCTTATACTGACACAATGTACAGTTGTGACAGTCACCGCTCGGTGTTTAGTTGGTCGCTTTCCGAAATTGGACTTGGAGACTTAAAGGAGACGTATGATGCCAAGATCAATGATACGCCTGCGAATTGGGAAAATTTTAGAATTCAGAAAAGGATAATTACATATGACCATACGAGTTAGGAGCAGGAGGAGGCCACTCGGCCCCTCAAGCCTGATCCGCTATTCAATGAGATCATGGCTGATCTGATTGTAACCTCAACTCCACATTCCTGCCTACCCCAGATAGCCTGTCACTGCCTTGTTAATCAAGAATCTATCTAGCTCTGCCTTAAAAATATTCAGACTCTATTTCCACTGCCTTTTGAGGAAGAGAATTCCAGACATTCAGCCCTCCAAGAGAAAAACATTTCTCTTCTGTCTTAAGTGGGCAGTCACTTATATTTAAACGGCGATCCCTAGTTCTAGATTCTCCCACAAGAGGAAACATCCTCTCTACATCCACCTTGTCAAGACCCCTCAGGATCTTATACTAAAAGAATAAAAGAGGGAGAAATTGGAGTATGAGAGAAGAATAACGAAATATACAAACAGACCGTGTAAAAGCTTCTACAAGTGTATAAAAAGGAGGAGAGTAGCTAAAGTAAGCATTGGTCCCTTAGAGGGCGAGAGTGGGGAATTAACAATGGGAGACAAGGAAATGGCAAAGACTTTGAACAAGTATTTTGTATCTGCTTTCACAGTGGAAAACACTAGAAACATCCCAGGAAGATGAAGAAAATCAAGGAGGCAAAATGTAGGGAGGTAATTAAAACAATCACTATCATTAGGAAAAGTAATGGTACTAAAGGGTGGCAAATCCTCTGGACCTGATGGCCTGCATCCTAAGGCCATAAGGGAAGTGGCTGCAGAGATAGTGGTCGTAATCTTCCAGAATTCCCTAGGTTCTAGAAGTGTCCCATCCGATTGGAAAACCACAAATGTAACTCCTCTATTCAAGAAAGGAGGGAGTCAGAAAGCAGGAAACTATAGGCCGGTCAGCCTAACCTCTGTCATTGGGAAAGTGCTAGACCCCATTATTAAGGAGGTAGTAGCAGGACATTTAGAAAATCAGACAGAGTCAATATGGTTTGTGAAAGGGAAATCATATTTATCAAATTTATTAGAGTTCTTTGAAGATGTAACGAGTGGAGAAAGGGGAACCAGTATATGTGCATTTCAATTTCCAAAAGCATTTGTTAAAGATGCCACATAAAAAAATAAGAGCTCATGGTTTGGGAATGTGATATTAGCATGCAGAGAGGATTGGCTAACTAACAGGAAACAGTGTCAGGATAAATGGATCATTTTCAGATTGGCAAACTGTAACTAGTGAAGGGCCATGGGGATCAGTGCTGGGGCCACTACTATTTATGATCCATATTAATGATTTGGATGAAGGGACCAACTATATTGTAACCAAATTTGTGGATGGTACGAAGATAGGTAAGAAAGCAAGTTGTGAGGAGGATATGAAGAGTCTGCAAAGAGACATAAATAAGCGAAGTGAATGGGCAAAAATTTGGCAGATGGAGTATAATGTGGGGAAATGTGAGGTTGTCCACTTTGGCAGGAAGAATAGAAAAGCAGTATATCCTGGTAGATAATCAGCATGGTTTAGGTCAGAAAGAACCCCGGAAAATATATTTTGTAAGCTATAACTCTGATATTTTTGTTTCAGTACCAAAGGTTCCTCCTTAGAAATTCAAATACTGTCAATGACCTAGCTTCAAGCCTTGAAAGAGATGAACTTACTCACATGGCAACACTGGATTTATCAAAAGCCTTTGACAAAGTTCCTCATGAAAATCTCTTGTCCACACATCACTACTGTGGAATCAGGAGGACATTATTCAATTGGATCCCACACTTCCTAACCAACAGAAAACAAAGAGTGGCGCGTGATGTGGAATCATCATCTCCTAGAGATGTCCTCTCCGTACTTCCCCAGGGAAGTGTGTTGGGACCTTTACTCTTACTGACATACATAAACGACCTTCCCAACAAGTTAAAAAAGCAAGAGTGCGATTGTTTGCTGGTGACTGCGTGGTTTCCGCATCAGGAAAAGCTCAAATTCACATCAATTACTACAGGATGATCATCTGGAATTGCAAAAAATAGCAGGACCATTGATGGGAGATGGCATTCAGTGCCAAAAAATGCAATGTCAAGTCCATCAACAGGTAGTTTTTTAAGTTCTGTGATCAAATTCTCCAACACAAGACACACAACCAAACTGGGGATTCATCTTAAAAACAATCTTCAATGAGGATTCCATATTCAGTGGATAACACCCGAAGCAAGCAGGGCTCTTGGATTTCTGAAGGAGGAATCTTTGGTATTGAATCAAAAAATATCAGTTTTAGATTACCAAAAATGTGTCTGTCCAGTCCTGGAATATGTAAGTTGTGTGTGGGATCCTTATATGGCGAGAGATATAAATAAGATTGAAATGATCCAGAGACCTGCTGCATGATTCTGCACAAATCCATGTGGGAAATACACCAGTGTTGCATCCTGGATCAAAGATTTGGAATGGGAATCACTGCAGCAAAGGAGGGAAAAGAATAGACTATCTTCTATAAAATCTGGAATGGACTGGTGGGAATTGACAGAAACAAGTACCTCGCGCCCTCTGGCAATGACAAAGCACGAGGTCACCATCCACACAAAGTACAAAGACCATTTGTTTCCAAGACAGTGCATCAACAATCTTTCTATTCAAGGACAATCTCACAATGGAACAAGCAGCCAAAGGAAGTAATCACTGGAAATCACCAAGACCCACCCTTAGATTATTCCCATTTAAAAGTTTTCATTATCACGACTACTTTCTCAGTGGTTCATGCCTGGTTTAGCTAGCGCTACCCAGATAATGCCTGGTTTAGCAAGCGCTACCCAGATAAATGCTGGTGGAATATGGATATTAGTCTGTGATGCTGATACAACTAAAGCAGAAGTGGAGAGAGACTCAGAATTCTGCGGTACAGAGGGATCTGGGTGTCTTTGTACATGAATCACTGAAAGCTAACATGCAAGTTCAACAAATAATTAGGAAGGCAAATAGAATGCTGGCCTTTACTGCAAGCAGAATGGAATATAATAGTAATTAAGTCTTGCTAGTGTAAAGGGCATTGGCGAGACCGCACTTAGAGTACTGTGTACTGTTTTGGTCTCCATACTTAAGGAAGGCATATACTTGCATTGGAAACAGTTCAGAGAAGATTCACTAGGCTGATTCCTGAGATGATGGGGTTATCTTATGGGGAAAAGTTGAACAGGTTGAGCCTATACTCATTGGCGTTTAGAAGAATGAGAGGTGATCGTATTGAAACATGTACCATAGATGTTGATATATAATCAGCCTTTGAAGCTCACAATTCCTCCAAAAACGGGTAGACCTACACACCAAGTATAAAAGTGACCCCATGTGTGTGTGGTCATGTTTTGAAATGTCATTGGCATTTGATGCCATGAGTGGGTGTGTCTTAAACTCCAGTGCACCTTTGCAGCACAGCCCCTATCACCTGCTTGATCCCATGTGCCTAGTTATAAGGTAGGGGTAAGTAAAAAATGCATTTGTGGGGTGAAAAGCTGAGGCTTACCACTCGCTGGTCATCGGCTGTCCCTCTTTCTGAGGATGACCTCTACTCAGGGTGGCGATTTTCTGCCATGGGTCTTGATGTGGTTGAACAGGCCAATTCTCGACTTGCAAATTTTTGGGAACTATGGGGCAGAGTGTCCCACAAGATAGTGGGATCAGGAGTGTGGGACTTCCTTCCTTTTCTTTCTTTCCCTGCCACCGCTCTGCCTCAACACTAAGGTGTTCAGCATCAAAGCATGATGCAGCTTGATGGACAGGTTGGCACCATTTTGAACGATTGGTAGCAAGTTCCTCCCAGTCATTAATATCAATGAATATAATATCAAGGAAAGCTTCAGAGTGTCTTGGAGCGTTTCTTTGCACTGGTCATTTGAGAGCTGAGAAAACAGGACATGGCGGGGGAGACGCTTTTTGTCTATCCGGACACAGTGCCCAGTCTATCATGGTTGAACTTGCAGGAGTTTTGCCTGAAGGCTTGTGACGCTGGCTTCAAAAAGGACACGAGCGTTTGTTTGATGGTCTTCCCATTGAGTCCGGAGCATGCAGCAGAGGCATTGCTGATGGAATTTCTCTGGCGCTCTTATGTATTGCTGATACACAGTCCATGTCTCACTGCAGTACAGGAATGTGATGCTGATAACTGCCCTGTACTCTAGGACTTTTGTTGACTTGCGGAGGTCTTTGTTGTCAAACACTCGCTGGCATAGCTTGTAGAAGGCTGAGCTGTCACAGCTGATCCAATGTTGAGTCTTGCTGTCAGTGTGGCCTTTTGAGAGGTAGTGGCCAAGGTGTGGGAAATGCTCAACATATTCCAGAGTGTCTGCTTCAACATATATTGAGGGTGGAATAGTTACCTGTCCGGATATGGATTGATATGAGTTTTGTTTTGGCAACACTCAAGGACAGGCCGAATTTCTTGTATGCAGAATTGAAGAGATTGAGAGTGGCTTACAAACCAGGTGCAGAGTGGGCAGTGACTCTGCAGTCATCTGCAAACTGTAGATCATGTATGTCTATGGTGGCCAGTTTAGTTTTGGCACAGAGGCAGCTGAGGTTAAAGAGTTTTCCATATCGGTGTGATTTAATACTGACAGCAGAGGGCAATTGATCTTTGATGAGATGACTAACCACCGTCAGGTAGATTGTAAACATTCCAGAGGCTATCTCACAGCCTTGCTTGACCCCAGTCCAGATTTTGAAGGGGACAGTTTCAGATCCCCCACTCAAGACAGTTCAGCCATATCATCATGAAGCAGTTGCAGGCTTGTGATGAAGTTTCTTGGGCATCCAAATCTCTGGAGTACAATCCACAGAGGCTCCCGATTTACTGAGTCAAATGTTTTGGTCAGGTTGATGAATGCAATGAAGAATTGTTGTCCTTGAATTTTTCTTGGATTTTGTCTGGCAAACACGACCATGTCAGAGGTTCCTCTGGAAGGTCTAAAGCCACACTGTCTCTGGGAGGATTTCCTAAACCACAGAAAGTAGGTCATTCAGGAGCACGTGTGTCAGGATTTTCCCTGCTAGGGACAAGATGGAAGTATCTCAATAGCAGGCTCAGTGGGCCGAATGGCCTGTTCCTGCCCCTGTATCGTATGATCTTATGCCTTAGTGTCAATTGCCTTGAGGCTGTGTGGCATGTGACTGATTAAGAACAAGCCTGTTTGCAAGTCTGGGGTCACCAGAGAGGGCGACCGGCCAGGGTCATGCTTAGCAACCTGGGCTCAGTTCCAGTGAAGGTTCCGTGTGATTTTCCCTATGTATTCTTGTATTGACAATTCCCACATATCCAACATGTTTTATCCCCATCTCCTGTATCGGCACTGCCATTTTGTTAAGAGTCTCGGGTAATTCTCTCGGCTCAATCCTACTTCTTCCTGTTGCTGTCACTCCGCGTTAGACTCACTCTCGCACTCTTTCCATATTGATTAGGGGGGAGACAGTGGCGCGATGGTAATGTCACTGGACTAGTAATCCAGAGACCCAGGCAAATGCTCTAGGGTCTCGGGTTCAAATCCCACCACAGCAGCTGGTGGAATTTGAATTCAGTTGATAAATCTGGAATTGAAAACTAGTTCTCGGTAATGGTGACCATGAAACTATCAATTGTCATCAAAGCCCATCTTGTTCACTCAGGAAGGAAATTGGCCATCCTCACCCATGGCCGAGCGAGCCATTCGGTTCAAGGGCAACAAATGCTGGCCTTGCCGGTGATGCCCATGTCCCATGAACGAATTGAAACAAAGCCTCTGCTTGACCAGCTTTTGAATATAAATAACCTACGTGAGTGTTAGCGCTGGCTCTATGAGTAACTCTGTCACCCCTGATCTAGAAGGTTGTGGGATCAGGTCCCAGCCCAGACACTTGGCGCACAAAGATCTACACTGACTTTGTGCCATCTTTCAGATGAGACATTAAATCGAGGCCCCCTCAAGTGGATGTACAAGATCGTGCCACACCATTTCAAAGAGCAGGGGAGTTCACCCTGGTGCCCTGGCCAATATCTATCCCTCAGGTCAGCCACACACACACACAAAAAAAAAAGGTTATCTGGTCATCATCACTTTGCTAGGATCTTGCTGTGTGTAAATTGGCTGCTGCATTTCCTACATTTCAAAAATAAAAGTATTGGCTGTAAAAACAAGTCTTTCTTCCTCCTTCCCACCACCCAGCTGCTGCCGCCCCCCCCCCCCCCCCCCCCCCATCCTTAAACCCTGCCCCAGGAGTTGGTGTCCGTGAGGTACCTCCTTCAGTGAGGAGAAGTTGTTTGATTTATCCGTGTGATGTGTGACGTATTTATTGCCCTTGAGAAGGTGGTGGTGAGATACAAACTAGGTTTATATTCTCTTGGAATGTAGAAAGTTAACGGGTGATTTGATCGAGGGAGTTTTTTTAAGGATTTTGAATGAATTGATGGAAGGGAAACATTTCCACTGGTGCAGGAGTCAAGGACAGGGACATGAACTTAAGATCAGAGCCGGGCCATTTTGCAGAGAAGTTTAGAATCTTAAAGCAAAGGAGAGTCAAGTGTGAAAATCCCTCCCACAAAAAAAAATAGATAATTAGTTAATAATTTTAAACCTGACAAGGATTTTCCAGACAAGGGGTTTAAAAGGAAATCATACCAAGGAAGTTGGATGGAGTTAGGATACAAATCAGTTATGAAATAAAACAGGAAGTGTTCAAAATTCTCAGCAGTTCTGACAGCATCTGTGCAAAGAGAAACAGTGAACGTTTCGAGTCCGATATGACTCATCCTTGGAACTTCGAAATCATGTTTCCCACTCTCCACAGATGCTGCCAGACCTGCTGAGTATTTCCAGCCCTTCCAGTTTTTATTTCAGTGTCATTTGCTAAGGGGACTGAATAGCCGCCTCCTGTTCCTATGACCCGTGTTTGCAAGAAGCCAAACCGAACCTTGAGCTCACTCGTTACTGTCTGATGTTTTATAAATAGTGATCTGTGATCGATCAGTTGTTCAATGATGGAGCTTTGCTGTGTAACGCTGTCCCATGTGCAATTCTGTCCAACAAGGATGGTGAGCTTGTGATTGTGTGGTTACTCTGTCTCACTATGTTTATTTTAAATCTCTTCTTGTTACAGATTTTCTGAAAACAGTTTGAAAATAAAACACGAGTCAGAAATCCGGATCCCCCCAGTCCCATCACCAAAACCCGCAACCAATCAAATGCACCCGGACAGTAAACTGACCAATCACGGCAAGCCGGTCAACAGCAGTGCCCCGCCCCCGAATGCAAGCCAGGGAACGGCCTGTGGCCTGGGGTCAAAAGCAGCGGGAACAGGGAGTCATGGTGGGAAAGCCAGCCAGATCTCTCCAGGAAGCTCGGGACTGAAAGGCAGCCAGAACTCAGTGTCAAATCTCGGAGCGCTGAAAGGGAAAGTGAAACGGGAAAGGAGTATCTCTGTGGACTCGGGAGAGCAGCGGGATACCAGCACACCCGTCATAGACACAGAATCGAAAGGTGGGTTTGCGTAGAGCTTCTGGAGCCGGGAGGATTGAACCAGGAGCTCCAGACTACAGAAACATGGCAGTAGAAGGAGGCCTTTCAGCCCCGCAAGCCTGTTCCTCCATTCAGGGAGATCGTGACTGACCTAACTCCCTGTGCCCGTCTTTTCCCCATCCTTAAAAGTCCATCAATCTCAATCTTAAAATTAAAAATTGATCTAGCATCAATTGCTGTCAGCAAAAGAGAGTTTCAAACTCCTGCGAGCCTTTGGAGGGTAGAAGTGATTCCTAATTTCATCCTGAAAGGCCTGTCTCTAATTTTTAGCCCATGACTCCCAAACAGTGGGAATAGTTTCTCTCTATCTCGCCTCTCAGTTCCCCTCCAGAGTACAGGCACGTGAATGATAGAGAGGAGCGAGTGTGTGGGTGCATGGGCGGTGGGGGGGTGCAGGGAGGGGTGCGGTGGTGACAGAGGGCAGAGAGAGCCAATCCTACATGGCTTGGCGCAGTTACCCTGTCGCAGGGCAAGAGGGGACCATGAAGGGATTTGAAAGTGAGGATGATAGCGTTGCTGCTGGAGTAGAAGAAGCTTGTGACTTTTTGAGTGCTGGTGCTGGGAATGGAAATGTGAGACTTATGTAGGTGAGAATATGGGCTGCAGCATTTTGTAAACATTAAACAGTTCAAGCTGATGACATTGTAACCGTGCAAATTGAAAATGGTGTTTTGAAATTTACATTTGTCCAGTCACATTTTTAGAAAAACATTATATTGTGATTGCAAGGTGAATTTCTTCGTTTGTGTTTTTACTACATTCACGGGATGTGGGCGTTGCTGGCTGGGTCAGCATTTATTACCATCCCTAGTTGCCCTTGAGAAGGTGGTGGTGAGCTGCCTTCTTGAACCGCTGCAGTCCCTGTGGTGTAGGTACACCCACAGTGCTGTTAGGGAGGGAATTCCAGGATTTTGAGCCAGCGACAGTGAAGGAACGGTGATATATTTCCAAGTCAGGATGGTGAGTGACTTGGAGGGGAACTCCCAGGTGCTGCTGTTCCCATCTATCTGCTGCCCTTGTCCTTCTAGATGATAGTGGTCATGGGTTTGGAAGTTGCTGTCTAAGGAGCCTTGATGAATTCCAGCAGTGCATCTTGTAGATGGTACACACTGCTGCTACTATGCGTCGGTGGTGGAGGGAATGAATGTTGAAGGTGAATATGAAGGAATTTGATAGAGTAGATGTAGGGAGGATGTTTCTACTTGTGAAGGAGACCAAAACTAGGGGTCATAAATATAAGATCATCACTAATAAACCCAGTAGGAATTGAGGAGAAATATCATTACCAAGATAGAGATGAGAGTGTGATTGAGGTGAATAATATAGATGCATTTAAGGAGAAAGCTGAATAAACACGAGGGAGAAAGGAATAGAAGGATATGGTGATAGGATGAGAGGAAGAGGGGTGGGAGGAGCTTAATGTTATAATCCCCACACCCAGAGCAAAAGTTGGTTAGTGATCTCAGGGTGGACAGGGCATGGTGTGAGTCAGGATAGAGGGAGCAGAGTTCTTGTTGAACTGAAGTGAACTCTGGAGGGGTGATTACAGAGATACCTTCTCTAATGTATTTCATGCAGTTTAATAAATGTTTATTCTCTACTTGGTTATTGCGCACCGGGAGAACGCCTCCTGTTCAGAATAATGCCATGTGTTATTTATATCTGCATGAGACGCCAGATGGGACCTCAGTTTAATGTCTCACCTGAAAGCTGGTTCCTCTGACAGTGTAGCACTCCCTCGGTGCTGCACTGGAAATGTCAGCCTGGAAGTTGGGCTGAAGTCTCTGCAGTGGGACTCAGACCCAGAACCGTCTGACTCAGAGGTGAGTGTGCTACCCACCTGGGCTATTAGAAAAGAGCAGCCATTGCTAGCGGGAAACCACAGTGAGCTCAGCAGTCTCGGGAAAGGAGGGAGATGCTCTGCGTTGATTGCAGTATCGGTAAACTGTGGAGGGCACATAGCTCAGAGCCTGGGCCTGGGGAGGAGGTTGGTGATGTTCTGCTCAGAGGCCCATTTCTCTCTGGCATTCATAAGCAGGAGGAAACCATTCAGCCCCTTGAGCCTGTTCCACCATTCAGTGAGATCATGCTTAGTCTACAGTCTCGCTCCCCATATCTGCCTTTGTCCTATACCCTTTAATAACTCTCAGTTTCAAAGCAAACAATTGATCTAGCATCACTTCTCATTTGCAGAGGACTGTTCCAAATTGCTAACTCTTAGGTCCTGTTATTGGAAAAGCCCTCCTGGGATTTTTAGAGCGATATTGCTTTTTTCACCAA
Source organism: Isurus oxyrinchus (assembly GCA_026770705.1). Taxonomy (NCBI): domain Eukaryota; kingdom Metazoa; phylum Chordata; class Chondrichthyes; order Lamniformes; family Lamnidae; genus Isurus; species Isurus oxyrinchus. Next base: position 24,183,931 of record JANJGN010000024.1, read on the forward strand.
TAGCCAATGAGAGTTAACCACAATCGATCAGTTTCTTACTGAAATGGTCGAGGGAATGGTAATTAGCATCGCTGTCCTTTGGCAGCGCTCCAATCTGATTGGCCCACAATCGCCCAATGATTTATCGGCCCAGTGTAAAAGAAAGCTGGGCACGAGATTGAAATCAGATCAAACAAGGAGCTTGCTTATTGAGTTCGTGCCCAGACCATTAGACTGCACAGGGACACAGGGAGTGTAGCCTGCGTATTCACAACAACTTGTATTAACATAGCAACAACATGGTATAACATCCCAAGACACTTCACAGGAATATTATCAAACAAAGTTCCACAACAGGGGACAACAGCTTGGTCAAAGAGGTTGGTTTTAGGGAGCATCTTAAAAAGGCGGAAAGTGAGCTGAAGAGGCAGAGAGGTTTGGACCAGTTGTTCCCGAGGTTAAGGCTTCAACAGGTGAAGGTGCGGCTGTCGCTGGTGGAGTGATTAAAATCACAGATAACCAGGAGTCCAGAATTAAAGGCGTGCAGAGATCCCGGAGGGTTGTGCGGCTGAAAGAGGTTTAAGAAATAGAGAGGGGAGGGGCTAGGCCACGGAGGAATTTGAAAATGGGAATTTTAAACCTGGGATGTTGGGAATGTGAGAACCAATGTAATTCAGCGAGCATGGCGATGGGTGAATGGGACGAGGTGCAGTTGGATTTGGAGATGGGCGGCAGAGTTTTAGATTAGCTGAAGTTTACGGAGGTTAGACGTGGGAGGCTGGCCAGAGCTGAGGTAGATTTGACCAAACTCCACGACCTCCTTCAGTGAATGTGACAAGCAGCAAGTTTAGTTTCACTCTGCTGGGATCACCATCTCTTTAACAACGTTTACAGAATCAACATCCACTGGCCTCTGTCCGACCAATAGCCCAGCTCCCCAAAGCCCACAGCTCAGCCCTGTACCCCAAAAATCGGACCCCTGACAGCTCAAGCCAACAGCCCCCAGTTCCGGTCAGTACCACGGTGTGAGCTTCGAATGATGCAGCAGGCTCCGGAATCTCGGTGCTTTGATCTGATGGTAATCCCCTGGGCCCTGTTAGTTATCGAGAGGGATGGAGCTCGATGCTGCTCTATTAAGACGTGTTTAAACCTTGAGCAGAGAGCTCCTGGCCCCTGACAGTGAATCAATCGCAGTGTGTGTGTCTGAGGAAGGTGACGCCTGTGTGGGGCCTGACATTATCTTGCTGCTGATTTATTGTTGCTGTTTGTGTTTCTCTGACAGTAGACGGTGCCCCCCGGAGTAAGAGGCGGTGCGTTCTGGAGCGCAAGCAGCCGTACAGCGGGGACGAGTGGTACTCAGGTCCTGACAGTGAGGATGAGGATAAATCTGGAGTGGCTGCTCACAGTGAGTGAAGTTAAACGAGTTGTTTCAGCCAACGCATTGTGCCAACCCAGTCGCTTTTAATTGTTAATTATTCACTAAAATTCTGCTCTTCTCATTTCTAAGTTTTCTTGCTACACAGCGTCAGGAGGAGGCCATTCAGCCCTTCAAGCTAGCTCCACCATTTAATTAGACCGCGACTGATCTGAACCTTAACTCCGTTTACCTGTCTCTGCTCCATATCCCTGAATCCCTGAACCAACAGAAACCCTTTCAATCTCAGTTTTGAAATTTCCTATTAACGCCCAGGGGAGGGGAGACAGTTCCAGATTTCCATTCCCCTCTGTGTGAAGGAGTGTTTCCTGACATCACCCCTGAACAGCCTGGCTCCAATTTTAAGATCATCGTAGTACATCATCAAATTTGGATATTTAGTTCTTCACCTGAATCCTTAAACTCTGTGATTTTCAGCTATCCAAAGCTCCATTCTCCCCCTCCCAGCTCCACCACCACCAACCGCCCTCCCCCCACATCCAATCACATGCTTTCTCCCCGATGCCTCCCCTATTCCCTCAGTCACTCTGTCTGATGTCTTGTCAAGAGGGGGAAACAGGGATTTGGGGTTAGAGGGTTAGATTTACCAGCGTGCAGCACCACCTGGTGGCCATCAGCTATCCAGCCACTGACATTGTGAGAGACTCACTGCCCCCTGCAGTCTGTCTGTCTCTCTCTCTCTCTCTCTCTCTCTCTCTCTCTCACTCACTCCCTCTCACTCCCTCTCACTCCCTCTCACTCCCTCTCACTCCCTCTCACTCCCTCTCACTCCCTCTCACTCCCTCTCACTCCCTCTCTCTCTCTCTCACTCACTCTCACTCACTCTCTCTCTCACTCTCTCTCTCACTCACTCACTCTCACTCACTCACTCACACTCTCACTCACGCACTCACTCTCTCACTCACTCTCACACTCTCTCTCTCACTCACTCTCACTCTTTCACTCTCACTCTCATTCTCTCTCTCTCACTCACTCTCACTCACTCTCACTCACTCTCACTCACTCTCACTCACTCTCACTCACTCTCATTCACTCTCACTCACTCTCACTCACTCTCTCTCTCACTCTCTCTCTCACTCACTCACTCTCACTCACTCCCTCTCACTCCCTCTCACTCCCTCTCACTCCCTCTCACTCCCTCTCACTCCCTCTCTCTCTCTCTCACTCACTCTCACTCACTCTCTCTCTCACTCTCTCTCTCACTCACTCACTCTCACTCACTCACTCACTCACTCACTCACTCACTCACTCACTCACACTCTCACTCACACACTCACTCACTCACTCTCACACTCTCTCTCTCACTCACTCTCACTCTTTCACTCTCACTCTCATTCTCTCTCTCTCACTCACTCTCACTCACTCTCACTCACTCTCATTCACTCTCACTCACTCTCACTCACTCTCACTCACTCACTCACTCTCTCTCTCACTCTCTCTCTCTCACTCTCACTCTCTCACTCTCACTCTCACTCTCTAAATTACTCTCTCAATTCACTCACTCTCTCTCTCTCTCTCACACTCTCTCTTTCTCCCGCTCTCCTCTGTCCCATTCCCCCCCCTCCCCTCCACTTCTCTTCCTTCCTTCCTCCCCCCCCCGCCCGCCCCCGCCCACCCGCCAATCACCCTCAGCCTTTCTCTCCTGTCCTGCGGGTAGGGTGTAAGTGTGCGGATCCCTGACTCGGAGTCTCACTGATGGAAACTCTCTGTGTGTGTTTTCTCTCTCCAGATTGTAATATTGTTGACTCTGCCCTCCCAGGGACTGTTCAGCCTTCTCCAGGTTCAAACCCCCTCCCGGCAGTCGCTGACAGTGCTCCAGCCAGTGTTCCACACAACCCAGTAGGGGGACCCTGCCTGCGGTCGGACATCCCGAGGAACCCCAGCAAACCACCCTCCCAGTTTGTTTACGTCTTCACAACGAACCTAGCTAACATGTGAGTAAAAACAGGAAAATGCTGGAAATGCTCAGCAGGTGCCCTCTTCTGCGGAGAGAGAGAGAGAGAGAAAAGAGAGTTCTAGGTCAATGACCTTTTCTCCGAACTGGAGGAAGTTCGAGATGTAACAGGTTTTAAACAAATGCAGAGGCACGGAAAGGGGGAGAGGTTGTTTTGGTCCAGGAAAGAGAAGGCTGAAAGGGTGCTAATGGTCTTTAAGTTTATGACCGGGCTTAGTCAACATAGATACTGCCATTTGTGGGAAACCATCAATATAAATAAATTCAATAAGGAGTTCAAGAGAAAGGTCTTCACCCAGAGAGGGGTGAGAATGTGGAGCTCCCGCCCACAGGGAGTGGTCGAGGTGAATAGTGTCGGTCAGGCTTGTCCAGCAGGTTCCGGCCTGCAAAGCCCCTCGATGCAGCCCCAAAGCCACTTCTCCACCTCCTGGTCAAACAGGTGAGCTTCAGTGCAGGATTCTGCATGAAGCTGCTCCTCCAATCACAGGCTGTTTCTCTCCGGCGTTTGCTGCCAATTGGCTCATTGGCAGCAATTGAGGGAGAGAAACAGTCTCTGACTGGAGGAGCAGCGCACACCAGTGTTGGCGAGGGTGTGAAGGGCTGTCGGGCTGAGGGAACTGACAGGAAGGGCTGGAGACGGAGCCATTGTCTGTCGGGCCTGGGGAGGGCAAATGTGCGGCAGCCCTGGCAGGAGATGGTACCTTGGTGAGTATGTGGGAGTGACTGAAGGAGAGTGTGTATGTGTGTGTGGGGGGGGGGGGAGTGAGAGCGAGTGTGTGTGTGTGTGGGGGGGGGGGGAGTGAGAGCGAGTGTGTGTGTGTGTGGGGGGAGTGAGAGCGAGTGTGTGTGTGTGTGTGTGTGTGTGTGTGTGTGTGTGTGTGTGTGTGTGTGTGTGTGTGGGGGGGGGGGTGGGAGCAAGTGTGGGTGAGAGGGGAGAGTGTGTCTGTTGGGGGGGGGGAGTGAGAGCGCGAGTTTGGGGGGGGGAGTGAGAGCTGAGAGTGTGTGTGTGGGGGGTGTAGTGAGAGCGAGAGTGTGTGTTTGGGGGGAGTGAGAGCGAGAGTGTGTGTGTCTTGGGGGAGTGAGAGGGAGTGTGTGTGTGTGGGGGGTAGTGAGAGCGAGAGTGTGTGTTTGGGGGGAGTGAGAGCGAGAGTGTGTGTGGGGGGGGGAGTGAGAGTGAGTGTGTGTGCGGTGGGGGTGAGAGGGAGAGTGTGTGTGTTGGGGGGGAGTCAAGAGCGCGAGTTTGGGGGGGGGGAGTGAGAGCGAGTGTGTGTGTGTGTGTGTGTAGGGGTAGTGGAGAGCGAGAGTGTGTGTGTGTGTGGGGGTTAGTGAGAGCGAGAGTGTGTGTTTGGGGGGAGTGAGAGCGAGAGTGTGTGTGTGTTGGGGGAGGTAGTGAGAGCGTGTGTGTGCGTGTGTGTGGGGGTAGTGGAGAGCGAGGGAGGTGTGTGTGTGTGTGGGGGTAGTGAGAGCGAGAGTGTGTGTGTGTGTGGGGGGTAGTGAGAGCGAGAGTGTGTGTTTGGGGGGGAGTGAGAGCGAGAGTGTGTGTGTGGTTGGGGGGAGTGAGAGCGTGTGTGTGCGTGTGTGTGGGGGGTAGTGAGAGCGAGAGTGTGTGTGTGTGTGGGGGGTAGTGAGAGCGAGAGTGTGTGTGTGGGGGGAGTGAGAGCGAGGAGTGTGTGTGGGGGGGGGGGAGTGAGAGTGAGTGTGTGTGCGGTGGGGGTGAGAGGGGAGAGTGTGTGTGTTGGGGGGGAGTCAAGAGCGCGAGTTTGTCTGAGTGAGAGTGTGTGTGCGGTGGGAGTGAGAGCGAGAGTGTGTGTGCGGGGGGAGTGAGAGAGAGAGTGTGTGTGCGGGGGGAGTGAGAGGGAGAGTGTGTGTGTGGGGGTGGGGGGGGAGTGAGAACGAGAGTGTGTGTGTGTGTGTGTGTGTGTGTGTGTGTGTGTGTGTGTGTGTGGAGTGAGAGGGAGAGTGTGTGTGCGGGGGGAGTGAGAGCGAGAGTGTGTGTGCGGGGGGGAGTGAGAACGAGAGTGTGTGTGTGTGTGCGGGGGGAGTGAGAGGGAGAGTGTGTGTGTGTGGGGGGGTGGGGGGGGGGAGTGAGAACGAGAGTGTGTGTGTGTGGGTGGAGTGAGAGGGGAGAGTGTGTGTGTGTGGGGGTGGGGGGGGGAGTGAGAACGAGAGTGTGTGTGTGGGGGGGAGTGAGAGCGAGAGTGTGTGTGTGGGGGGAGTGAGAGGGAGAGTGTGTGTGTGGGGGGAGTGAGAGGGAGAGTGTGTGTGTGTGTGGGGGGGAGTGAGAGCAAGTGGGGGTGAGAGAGGGAGAGTGTGTCTGTTGGGGGGGAGAGTGAGAGCGAGAGTGTGTGTGTGTTGGAGGGGAGTGAGAGCGAGCGAGTGTGTGTGTGTTGGAGGGGAGTCGAGAGCCGAGAGTATATGTATGGGGGGGAATTGAGGGTGAGAGTGTTTGTGCGGGGGGGGAGTGAGCGAGTGTGTGTGTGTGCGGTGGGAGTGAGAGCGAGTGTGTGTGTGCGGTGGGAGTGAGAGCGAGAGTGTGTGTGCGGGGGGGGGAGTGAGAGAGAGAGTGTGTGTGCGGGGGGGAGTGAGAGGGGAGAGTGTGTGTGTGGGGGTGGGGGGGGAGTGAGAACGAGAGTGTGTGTGTGTGTGTGTGTGTGTGTGTGTGTGTGTGGAGTGAGAGGGAGAGTGTGTGTGCGGGGGGGAGTGAGAGCGAGAGTGTTGTGTGCGGGGGGGAGTGAGAACGAGAGTGTGTGTGTGTGTGTGTGTGTGTGTGTGGGTGGAGTGAGAGGGAGAGTGTGTGTGCGGGGGGAGTGAGAGGGAGAGTGTTGTGTGTGGGGGTGGGGGGGGGGGAGTGAGAACGAGAGTGTGTGTGTGTGTGTGTGTGTGTGTGGGTGGAGTGAGAGGGAGAGTGTGTGTGTGTGGGGGTGGGGGGGGGAGTGAGAACGAGAGTGTGTGTGTGGGGGGGAGTGAGAGCGAGAGTGTGTGTGTGGGGGGAGTGAGAGCGAGAGTGTGTGTGTGGGGGGAGTGAGAGCAAGTGGGGGTGAGAGGGAGAGTGTGTCTGTTGGGGGGGAGTGAGAGCGAGAGTGTGTGTGGGGGGAGTGAGAGCGGGTGTGTGTGTGTGTGTGGGGTAGTGAGAGCGAGAGTGTGTGTTTGGGGGGGAGTGAGAGCGAGAGTGTGTGTGTGTGTGGGGGTAGTGAGAGCGAGAGTGTGTGTTTGGGGGGAGTGAGAGCGAGAGTGTGTGTGTTGGGGGAGTGAGAGCGTGTGTGTGCGTGTGTGTGGGGGGTAGTGAGAGCGAGAGTGTGTGTGTGTGTGGGGGGTAGTGAGAGCGAGAGTGTGTGTGTTGGGGGAGTGAGAGCGTGTGTGTGCGTGTGTGTGGGGGTAGTGAGAGCGAGAGTGTGTGTGTGTGTGGGGGTAGTGAGAGCGAGAGTGTGTGTTTGGGGGGAGTGAGAGCGAGAGTGTGTGTGGGGGGGGGAGTGAGAGTGAGTGTGTGTGCGGTGGGGGTGAGAGGGAGAGTGTGTGTGTTGGGGGGGAGTCAAGAGCGCGAGTTTGTCTGGGTGAGAGTGAGAGTGTGTGTGCGGTGGGAGTGAGAGCGAGAGTGTGTGTGCGGTGGGAGTGAGAGCGAGAGTGTGTGTGCGGGGGGGGAGTGAGAGAGAGAGTGTGTGTGCGGGGGGGAGTGAGAGCGAGAGTGTGTGTGCGGGGGGAGTGAGAGCGAGAGTGTGTGTGTCGAAATGAGCGAGAGTGTGTGTGTGTTGGGGGGGAGTGAGAGCGAGAGTGTGTGTGTGTTGGAGGGGAGTGAGAGCGAGAGTGTGTGTGTGTTGGAGGGGAGTGAGAGCGAGAGTGTGTGTGTGTTGGAGGGGAGTGAAAGCGAGAGTATATGTATGGGGGGGAATTGAGGGTGAGAGTGTTTGTGCGGGGGGGAGTGAGCGAGTGTGTGTGTGCGGGGGGAGTGAGAGCGAGAGTGTGTGTGGGGGGGGAAGAGAGCGAGAGTGTGTGTGTGTTGGGGGGGGAGTGAGAGCGAGAGTGTGTGTGTGTTGGAGGGGGAGTGAGAGCGAGAGTGTGTGTGTGTTGGGGGGAGAGAGCGAGTGTGAGTGTTGGAGTGAGATCGAGTGTGTGTGGGGGGAGTGAGAGCGAGTGTGTGTGGGGGGCAGTGAGAGTGAGTGTGGGGGGTGTGAGTGAGTGTGGGGGGCAGTGAGAGTGAGTGTGGGGGGTGAGTGAGAGGGAGTGTGGGGGTGAGTGAGAGGGGGGTGGAGTGAGAGTGAGTGGGGGGGGAGTGAGAGTGAGTGTGGGGGGGAGTGAGAGTGAGTGTGGGGGGGGAGTGAGAGTGAGTGTGGTGGGGAGTGAGAGTGAGTGTGGGGGGGAGTGAGAGTGAGTGTGGGGGGGAGTGAGAGTGAGTGTGGGGGGGGAGTGAGAGTGAGTGTGGGGGGGAGTGAGAGTGAGTGTGGGGGGGGAGTGAGAGTGAGTGTGGGGGGGGAGTGAGAGTGAGTGTGGGGGGGGGAGTGAGAGTGAGTGTGGGGGGGGAGTGAGAGTGAGTGTGGGGGGGGAGTGAGAGTGAGTGTGGGGGGGAGTGAGAGTGAGTGTGGGGGGGGAGTGAGAGTGAGTGTGGGGGGGGAGTGAGAGTGAGTGTGGGGGGGAGTGAGAGTGAGTGTGGGGGGGGGAGTGAGAGTGAGTGTGGGGGGGAGTGAGAGTGAGTGTGGGGGGGGGAGGGGAGTGAGAGTGAGTGTGGGGGGGGGAGTGAGAGTGAGTGTGGGGGGGAGTGAGAGTGAGTGTGGGGGGGGAGTGAGAGTGAGTGTGGGGGGGGAGTGAGAGTGAGTGTGGGGGGGAGTGAGAGTGAGTGTGGGGGGGAGTGAGAGTGAGTGTGGGGGGGAGTGAGAGTGAGTGTGGGGGGGAGTGAGAGTGAGTGTGGGGGGGGGAGTGAGAGTGAGTGTGGGGGGGAGTGAGAGTGAGTGTGGGGGGGGAGTGAGAGTGAGTGTGGGGGGGAGTGAGAGTGAGTGTGGGGGGGAGTGAGAGTGAGTGTGGGGGGGAGTGAGAGTGAGTGTGGGGGGGAGTGAGAGTGAGTGTGGGGGGGAGTGAGAGTGAGTGTGGGGGGGAGTGAGAGTGAGTGTGGGGGGGAGTGAGAGTGAGTGTGGGGGGGAGTGAGAGTGAGTGTGGGGGGGAGTGAGAGTGAGTGTGGGGGGGAGTGAGAGTGAGTGTGGGGGGGAGTGAGAGTGAGTGTGGGGGGGGAGTGAGAGGGAGTGTGGGGGGGAGTGAGAGGGAGTGTGGGGGGGAGTGAGAGGGAGTGTGGGGGGGGGAGTGAGAGGGAGTGTGGGGGGGAGTGAGAGTGAGTGTGGGGGGGAGTGAGAGTGAGTGTGGGGGGGAGTGAGAGTGAGTGTGGGGGGGAGTGAGAGTGAGTGTGGGGGGGGAGTGAGAGTGAGTGTGGGGGGGGGAGTGAGAGTGAGTGTGGGGGGGGAGTGAGAGTGAGTGTGGGGGGGAGTGAGAGTGAGTGTGGGGGGGAGTGAGAGTGAGTGTGGGGGGAGTGAGAGTGAGTGTGGGGGGAGTGAGAGTGAGTGTGGGGGGGAGTGGAGTGAGTGTGGGGGGAGTGAGAGTGAGTGTGGGGGGAGTGAGAGTGAGTGTGGGGGGGAGTGAGAGTGAGTGTGGGGGGGAGTGAGAGTGAGTGTGGGGGGGGAGTGAGAGTGAGTGTGGCGGGGAGTGAGAGTGAGTGTGGCGGGGAGTGAGAGTGAGTGTGGCGGGGGAGTGAGAGTGAGTGTGGCGGGGAGTGAGAGTGAGTGTGGGGGGGAGTGAGAGTGAGTGTGGGGGGGAGTGAGAGTGAGTGTGGGGGGGGAGTGAGAGTGAGTGTGGGGGGGGAGTGAGAGTGAGTGTGGGGGGGAGTGAGAGTGAGTGTGGGGGGAGTGAGAGTGAGTGTGTGCAGGGGGAGTGAGAGTGAGTGTGTGCAGGGGGGAGTGAGAGTGAGTGTGGGTGTTGGGAGAGTGAGCGAGTGTGAGTGTGGGGGGTGTGCGAGCGAGTGAGTGTGGGGGGTGTGCGAGCGAGTGTGTGTGTGGTGTGTGAGTGGGGGGGAGTGATAGCGAGTGTGTGTGTGGGGGGGGAGTGAGAGCAAGAGTGTGGGTAGTGGGGAGTGAGACCGAGTATGTGTGTGTGTTGGGGGTAGTGAGGGCAAGAGTGTGGGTGGGGGGAGTGAGAGCGAGTGTGTGTGTGTGTGTGTGTGGGGAGGGAGTGAGAACGAGAGTGTGTGTGGGGGTTAGTGAGACCGAGTTTGTGTGTAGGGGGGAGTGAGAGCGAGTGTGTGTGCGGGGGGAGTGAGAGCGAGTGTGTGTGCGGGGGGAGTGAGAGCGAGTGTGTGTGCGGGGGGGGAGTGAGAGCGAGTGTGTGTGCGGGGGGGGGGGTGAGAGCGAGTGTGTGTGCGGGGGGAGTGAGAGCGAGTGTGTGTGCGGGGGGGAGTGAGAGCGAGTGTGTGTGCGTGGGGGAGTTAGAGCGAGTGTGAGTGTGTTGGGAGTGAGCGAGACTGTGTGTGTGTGGGGGGGGAGTGAGATCGAGTGTGTGTGAGGTGGGCAGTGCGAGCAAGAGAGTGTGTGGTGGGGAGTGAGAGCGAGAGTGTGTGTGGCGGGCAGTGAGAGCGAGTGTGTGTGCGGGGGGGAGTGAGAGCGAGTGTGTGTGCGGGGGGGGAGTTAGAGCGAGAGTGTGTGTGTTGGGAGTGAGAGCGAGTGTGGGGGGGAAGTGAGAGCGAGTGTGGGGGGAAGTGAGAGCGAGTGTGGGGGGAAGTGGAGAGCGAGTGTGGGGGGGAGTGAGAGCGAGTGTGGGGGGAGTGATGAGCGAGTGTGGGGGGAGTGAGAGCGCGTGTGGGGGAGTGAGAGCGAGTGTGAGTGTTGGAGTGAGAGCGAGTGTGAGTGTTGGAGTGAGATCGAGTGTGAGTGTTGGAGTGAGATCGAGTGTGTGTGGTGGGAGTGAGAGCAAGTGTGTGTGGGGGGGGAGTGAGAACAAGTGTGGGGGGAGTGAGAACGAGTGTGGAGGGGAGTCAGAGCGAGTGTGTGTGGGGGCGAGTCAGAGCGAGTGTGTGGGGGGGTAGTCAGAGCGAGTGTGTGTGTGTGTGTGTGTGTGGGGGGGAGTGAGGGCAAGAGTGTGTGTTGGGGGGAGTGAGAGCAAGTGTGTGGGGGGGTAGTCAGAGCGAGTGTGTGGGGGGGGGGTAGTCAGAGCGAGTGTGTGTGGGGGGTAGTGAGAGCGAGTGTGTGTGTGTGGGGGGGGGAGAGCAAGTGTGTGTGGGGCTAGTGAGGGAGCAGTGAGAACGAGAGTGTGTGTGTGGGGGGAGTGATAGCGAGTGTGTGTGTGTGTGGGGGGAGTGAGGGCAAGAATGTGGGTAGTGGGGAGTGAGAGCAAGTATGTGTGTGTGGGGGTGGTAGTGAGGGCAAGAGTGTGGGTGGTGGGGAGTGAGAGCGAGTGTGTGTGTATGTGTGTGGGGAGGGTGTGAGAACAAGAGTGTGTGCGGGGGGAGTGAGAGCGAGAGTGTGTGTGCGGTGGGAGTGAGAGCGAGTGTGTGTGTATGTGTGTGGGGAGGGTGTGAGAACAAGAGTGTGTGCGGGGGGAGTGAGAGTGAGAGTGTGTGTGCGGGGGGAGTGAGAGCGAGAATGTGTGTGCGGTGGGAGTGAGAGCGAGAGTGTGTGTGCGGTGGGAGTGAGAGCGAGAGTGTGTGTGCGGGGGGAGTGAGAGGGAGAGTGTGTGTGCGGGGGGAGTGAGAGGGAGAGTGTGTGTGTGGGGGGAGTGAGAGCGCGAGTTTGTCTGGGGGAGAGTGAGAGTGAGTGTGTGTGCGGGGGGAGTGAGAGCGAGAGTGTGTGTGCGGGGGGAGTGAGAGCGAGAGTGTGTGTGCGGGGGGAGTGAGAGCGAGAGTGTGTGTGCGGGGGGAGTGAGAGCGAGAGTGTGTGTGTGTTGGAGGGGAGTGAGAGCGAGAGTGTGTGTGTGTTGGAGGGGAGTGAGAGC